>APFE031642237.1:80443-91108 GCA_000404065.3 Pinus taeda
CTCTGTGCATATGTGTTTTTATGTGTTATGCTCTCGCATTGTTTATTTTTCTGTGATTTAGAATTCGTATGCAGGTAATTTCTATACGGGGTTAAAACCTACATCCACAAACCACCTGATCGTAGACATGGCTGAGCCAATTTTCTTTTCAGTAAGTCACCCCCATGCCATATTCCAAGAATGAATGTGGGATCTCAAAAAACACATTAATCAAAACCATCTAGGGCTTTTAGAGGCCAAACTACCTCAACCCATCAAATAGTGATTCCACCTCACGGTCGTATATCCAAAAACCATCATCAGATTGGTCTCTATGCAAGCCTTCTAGGGCTATAGAGTGTTTGTTTCAACCAAGGCTTTTAGGACTAGTGACTCAACCCATATTTGCCGCGGGGATGCCAAGGAGTTTGTCCAACTAGGGCTTCCAGGACTAGTAACTCAACCCAAGTTGATACAAGGCTTCCAGAAACTAGTAATTTAATCGAAGCTAAGGGAATCATGAGAAGCAATCGGAAAACAAAGAAGTGAACCCACAACACCATGACTATCTATGAAATGGAAAGGTAAGGCAAATCCACTGTTAATCCAGACAATCCTCCATGCGAATGACAAATCATGACCAGATAACCACATGCATATGCCATGCATGCCAAAAGTAGTGAGGAAAACATACATACAACTTGTTACCTGCAAGAAAAACACATTGTAGCTGTTGATCCTGATTTCCTCTTGTGCTTTCCTTCTCTTCCTTTTCCTTTTTTCTCCAAAACTCCAAGTATGCCACACTCCTCCAAGAGTGCTCTAAGAAAACTTTAAGTGTCCAAGAGTATTAGAGAGAGAGAATAAAGAGAAAACTTCAAAATTGAACTGAAAAAGTCTTGTGAATTGATCCACAGAAGCCTTTTTATTAATGAGGCCTCTATTTTCTTCATTTTCCATTATTTTCCTTCATTTTCCACCTCACATGCAACCTATGACCTTTCACCTCCCTTTTCTCTTAATTCCCATTATTTTCATAAATAAATGTTCCAAAATGCCATTTTTCCTTTCCAAAGCCTTTGTCATTGTTTTTCCAATTTCCTTAGCTATCAATCAATCACTAGTGATCCCCATCACTATGTTTTTTCTCGACATTCAGCTTGGAATAAGTGTCCCATCAACTGTGGTTATTAATTTAGCTTTATTAACTTTTACATGGATTTTTAGCCAAGGTTGTTACAGAACCCTCCCCCTTGGGGGAACACCATCCTCGGTGTTCAACAACACCTACAACCAAAATTTTCTATAAGAAAAACATACTACCCATAGATATTTATAACTTAGCTCATTGCAGTATTTTCAATGATCATCCTGTTGAGAAGCAACCAATAAGAAAACATAACAAGTATAACATCATAATGACATGACAACCATAATGCTTATTGGAGCTTTATAACATATCTCATGGAAGTATTTACATCCATATACATATGTACATATACTAAACATCACTAATAAATGTACCAAAACATATACCAATACATATACCAAAATATCCGCTCGATTAGCCAAGAAGGAAGGATACATAGCCCACATTTGATTCGACATCTCCTATGTAGCTTCATCAAGCCCAAAGTGCTTCCATTACACTTGAACCTACTTGATTACTCGGTTCCTGAGCATGAGCATCTTTCTTTGCAAAATGCACTATGGTTCTAGTTGGAAATCTCCTTTTGGATCCACCTGCAATATATACCAGTTAATCACATGAACAACATCTTTAACATACTTCTTAAGAAATGAAACATGGAAAAGAGCATGAAATTTCACTCTTGGAGATAGTGCACGTCGATATGCTACTGGCCCAATCCCCTCAACAATCCTGAAAGGTCCACAAAACTGGGGTACAAGTGTGGCACATGATCCAATATGCAAGGAGCTCTTCTTTGGTTTGATGCGCAAGTACACCTGTTCCCAAAGCTGGAACTCCTTGAACAACCTATTCTAATCTGCATAGCTCTTCTTCTTGTCTCGTGCTTCTTTCAAATTCTTCTTGATTACCTACACTTCCTACTCCATGCCTGCCAACATGTCTGGTCCAATCAACATCCTATTAAATGGATCACTCTAATTGATGGGAGTATTATAACTTCACCCATACAAGGCCTCAAACAGACTCATCCTCAGTGAATCCCGGTACCCATTGTTGTAAGAGAACTCTACCAGTGGAAGGTACTCTTCCCACTTCCACTTTTGATACATCACATACATCCTCAACATGTCCTCTAATATCCTCTTGACCCTCTCTATCTATCCATCTATCTGCGGATGATAAGTTGTAATGTGGGCCCACTCTATTTCCAAACCTGCAAAAGAAATATTTCCAAAAATTGGAAGTGAACTTTTCATCCCTATCTGGCACAATATTCTTTGGATATCCATGCAATCTGACCACGTCCATGATGAATACATGTGCTACATCACTCGTTGAGAATGTAGACTTCACTTAAATGAAGTGTGCTACCTTTGTCAACCTGTCTAGCACTACCATGATGGAATCATGTTGTCTCACTGTCCTCAGAAAACATGTGATAAATTCCATAGAAATTACCTCCCATTTCCACTTTGGAATCGAAATTGGATATATATTTCCACTTAGATGTTACAATCTGCCTTCACCTACTGACAATCCAAGCACCTAGCCACCAACGCTGTTACATCTCTCTTTAAATTCAGCCAATAATAAAATTTCTTCATTTCTTCTAGTGTCTTTTGATTTCCTGGGTGACCTAAATATGGTTTCACATGAAACTCCCTCAAGATCACTTTCTTGAACTCACTGCTATCTAGTACATATATCCTATCTCTAAATCTAACCAATCCATTTACCGTGAGACGATAATTCACACCTGCATCTGTACTTGTACCTGTACCACTGCCCATAGTTGTACACATACCACCACCTGTACCTAACTTGTACCATGACATGTACCTATACCTATACCATGACCTGTACCTATACATGTACCTATACCACTACCTATACTTGTACCTGTACTCTACTGCAACCTATCCACAATCTGCACATACCTATCATTCTACTGACCTACCTGGAGGATCCTATCCTTTAAATTTGTTCCATAGGATCTCGTAGTTGTTATGTGATTTACTTATATATTTATGCTAAGAGCATCTTCCACCCTGTTCTCTTTACTTTGGATATACCTGATCTCAAAATTGAACTCATTGATCGTGGTCAACCACCAAGCCTGCGTGCTAAGCAGATTCAGTTGGTCAAATATAAATGCAAATCACTGTGATCACTCATCAATACAAACCTCCTTCCAAGTAGATAGTGCCTCCACATCTTCAATGCATGTATGATTGTTGTGAACTCAAGATCATGTGTCAGGTAGTTTTGCTCATACTCATTTAGCTTTTATGACTCATAGCATACCACCTGTCCATCCTGCATAAGAACTCTTCCAAGTCCTCTCTTGCAAGCATCTGTACATACTACAAACTCTTTGTCTAGATATGAAATCTTTAACACTAGTACATGTGTCAAAAACGGCTTGAGCTGCTCAAAACTAGTTGAACACTTTGTTGTCCATTCAAACTTCTTAGCTTTCCTCTGCAATGGTGTGATAGGATAAGCAATCTGCGAGAGCTTCTTGATGAACCTCCTGTAATAACCTGCTAACCCCATGAAATATCTCACCTCATCCACATTCCTATGAGCTTCCCACTCCATGATAGCTATTACATTTTCTGGATCCACTACTGTGAACTCCTTGGAGACAACATGTCCCAAGTAATGTACCTTAGTCTGAAATAAATTTCACTTGTTGATATTAACATACAACTAATGCTCTCTCAACAACCTCAATATTGCTGCCAAATTCTCGGCATGCTCTTCTTCACTTTTAGAATATACCAATATATCATCAATGAACACAATAACAAACTTATTCAAGTACATATGCAACATACTACTCATTAACCACATAAAGGTAGCTGGAGCATTCGTTAAAGCAAATGGAACTACAATAAAATCATAATGCCCATACCTGATCCAGAAAGCTATCTTGTAGTTGTCCTCTTCTTTAATGCGTACTTGACGATATCTAAATCTCAGTTCAATATTCGAGAAAATTGATTCTCCCTTCAACTAATCAAACAAGTCATCAATCCTCAGTAATGGATGCATGTTCTTGATGCTTACTTTGTTCAGCTTTCTGTAATCAATGGATAACCTAGGAGTACCATCTTTCTTCTTCACAAACAGTACTGATGTGCCCCACGGTGATACACTTGACCTAATGTATCCCTTGTCCAACATTTCCTTCAACTGAAAATTCAACTCTACCAACTCAGGTCTACTCATCCTATGCGATGCCTCTGATGTCGGAGTTGGCCCTGGCACCAACTCATTAGAAAAGTCTAATTACCTGTGACCTGGAAACTATGAAATATCTACAGGAAATACATCCTGAAACTACTATAGAACTGGGTACCCGCTCAAAACATCTGCAACCTCAACTTCCTTACCTTTGTCACTAGAAATGTGCACTACAAATAACACACACCCTTTCCCGTGACTACGCTTGGCCCGCATAGTTGTCACCATTCTAACTGATGTTGCTTTCTTATTACCCTACAAAAATATTTATCCCCATTGTCATACAAGCACTCAATGGATTTATCAAAGCAATCCACCTTGGTTCTATGAAGATACAACCAATCCATACCCAACAAAATATTGTATGTTCCCAACCGTAATACATGCAAATGTGTTGAGGTAGGCATGCCATTCAAGTCAAATGCACAAGCTCTTATCTAGTGATGAACTCACTTCTTTGTACCTGTAGAAAACTGCACTAACCATGACTCTGCGTCCACTTCTTTATTCAAGCCACACTTATCCACCAGGTCAGGATTAACATAAGTATAATTAAATCCAGGGTAAATCAAAATAGAAAGAACTTGATCAAAAAGCTTATCGTCCATCTCAGTGATAGATTTATAATGATCTGCATGTCTATTATCTAGTGCTGCATAGATCCTAGGAATACTCTACCCAACATCTCCCACTATCTTTGCCTCCTAAGCATTATAGATATATGGTCTACCACCCTGATGTTGTGAACATTCTCTCATGTGATGATATTTGCCAGAAGTCCAACACTTTAAAGGCTTCTAACATTCATCCCTATTATTCTCTTCAGATCGAAGTCCCTACCCTTTGTCAGTTGCATTGAACTTCTTAGATGGAATAACATTCTCTTTATTACCTGCATCCTCAGGTCTTACTCACTTCTTGTCCTATTTTCCTTCGTTCTTTTCATTATCTTTCCAGTATGACTTAATCTCATATCTGCACTTTGATTTCTCATCGCAATTCTTTATCTTTCAGATGGCCTCCTCCAATGATCTAGGCTCATTAGACTTAATATTGTGTTTTAATGGAATCAGTAATCCATTAATAAGTCTCTAAATCTGGGCCTTTTTCTCCTTGAGACATTAGTACAAAATCGCTAATTAATTACTAAAAAAATTGACTAAAATTTACATATAAACAAGTGACCAATAGTAGCTAATTTACAATATCTAATAACACGACCAACTTTTAGTTGTTTTTAGCTTACTCATTAATTGGTTGTCTCAATTTTATCGTCTAGTAGTATATTTAGTCATAAATTTGGTCATTACTTTAGTCTTTAATTTAGTCATTGATTTAGTCATTAACTGCTAAAATTAATGACCAAATATACAACAAAATATATTACCATATGATCACCCTAGACAACCAATTAATTACCAAATATACAACAAAATATATTATTATATGATCACCCTAGAAAACTAGTTAATGACAAAAGAAATATGACCAAAATGTTGGTCGTGTTATAAGATACTGTAAATTCGCTACTAATAGTCATATATATGCAAAATTTAGTCATCACTTGAAACCAATTAATGACTAAAGAAATATGACTAAATTTCGACCGTGTTATAAGATATTGTAAATTAGCTACTAATAGTCATATATATGCAAAGTTTAGTCATCACTTGAAACTATTTAATGACCAAAGAAATATGACTAAATTTCGGCCGTGTTATAAGATATTGTAAATTAGCGACTAATAGTCATATATATGAAAATTTTAGTCGTCATCTGTAATCACAAATTTATCATTTACACTAGTCATTTATATTTTCTTGGTAGTTTCATATTCATTATATAAACAACTAATTTAGTAGTTTATATTCATTTCATTTACTTTCATTAATAATCATTATAAACGACTAATTTAGTCGTATTTTTTTTCACTTGTGTTTATCATTAATCAGTATAAACTACTAATTTATTAATTTTAGATTGATTTTATGTGTTCATTATTAATCAACATAAATTAACTAATATGGCTTTGCGACTAAATTTAAAAAATGTCATACAAAGTTACATATGTTAATTACAATACTAAACAATATCAAGTGCAACTATAAATAATTTCAACCACAAAAAAATATATTATATGAAATGTAAAGTATGACAATATGAGTTTCCAACTTAATATTGGTTGGAATACAATTTACACATGAAATATTGTTTCATCACTTCAAAAAATTACCATTGTGTTGCAAAGGCACTGCAGGTGAATTCACCAACTCTAAATACTTGATATTGGCTCAAAGGGTACCACTAGACCGATTCTCTTCTCTCTCTCTCTCTCTTTTCATTTGTCGCTCCAGTGCTATTATTCTCCTCTTTCTTCAATTCCTGCTTCTTACCATCAATTATGAGTTCCTTTTCTGAAAACAAAATAAGATACAATATAGAGTATAAGACATGAAAGACGATGAACACTATAATATAAACTAAAGTAGACTATAAAGGATTTATATGACATATACCTCAACATCAGCAATGTCAAATCCATTTTTCCCCATAAAAGCAAGAAACTCGAACAATTTTTCTTTAGTTGGGTGATAATAGCCACTATGTGGCCAAATGACTTGTATAAACATAGAAAATAAAATTCCATCATAGAAAATAAGACCTTAGTAACTCATTATTCAACCTTCAGGGAAAGCTTAGGCACAATAATGTCAACTAAGTTACATGCTAAAAAGTTCAAGTTGTAGATAACTTGTGAAAACAAATAATCTGAGGTGTGATGTCTAATCCTTGTATTTTATTCGCAACAACATTTCATTCTCTAACACGTAAACTTGGTCAAGTATATAAACAACATGTGCTCAAATAACATCATGAAATTAAACTTTTCTAATAGCCATAAAAATATTTTAACACAAAACAACTAACAGGATTAAAATCAATTAAGTGTAATACTAATTTCATCTTCAAGATTTGGTTGTTGTTTAAGTGGATGTGATACCAAGAATTTTTAGTTTCATAGTTAAAAGGAAAAACAAAATCAAAAGAAACATTAAAATACGATCAAACAATAAAGAGAGCATATCATGGAATGGACATTGCAATTACAAAAAAAAATATGTACCTGTCCACCAGTGTCTTGTTTGGCATTCCTAAAACATTTTCTTGCCCAAAATAACCATGAGTTGAAATAATCACAACATTAAAAACCATAGGAATCCATAATAGAAACTCGAACAAGTTTTCTTTAGTTGGGAAATAATGGCCACCATGTGGCTAGATGACGTGTATAAAGAAAGAAAATACAATGTCACTATAGAAAAGAACACCATAGGAACTTAGTATTCAACCTTCAAAAAAAAACTTAGGCATAATCATGCAAAATAAGTCACACGTTCTAAGGGCCAAGTGGTGAATTAGCATACCATATTTCTAGCTCTCCATTTTTTATTACACCAACTGACTAATATCTAATCCAAAAAGCCAATAATTTTCATTATAGTGGATCAAGAAAGTTTCTACAAGCAACTTCTCAAGAAGAACCTTCTCCACTTTCTACTCAAGAGGAAAATTCAATGCCTGGTAAAGATGAAGAACCCCTTTTTGGCAACTCTCATGAATCTTGTATATCTGCATATACAACACAACAGTGTAAGAAGAAAGTGTGCAGAAAAATATCTATAAAATTGAAATAGATGACAACGATGACATAACGAGAAAAAGGAATGAAGATTAAGAAACTTGATTTATTTGCATAAGGAAAAAGTGAGGCAAAAATAAAAATAAAATTTCAAGATTTACACAAGAAAAATGCCACCCTTATTAACATTTTGTTCATACTAGTGCTCCTAAACATCATCAAGTTGTTGTTACTAAAAAATGTTGTTATTTTAAAGTGTGCCCTGAAGATGATGATAAAGGGAGAAATGCACATGATTTCAAACTAACAAATTTAAAACAAGAAAACAAATAATGTTGATCTTTCTAGGTTCCTGAAACATTGTTTCAATATTAACAACTTGCTTTACAAAGCAAAGATGCATTAATCAAAATCCCAAGGAATGCATTTGTTCTTTCACCGCATCACAATTTCTTCTATAAAATTTTACCAATTAATCCTAATGTCACTCAACATTTTCACAAAACCATTTACTAAAAAAATTGTCTCATTTATATTTGACAAGATGAAGTTTGAAAAGTGCAAATTGATTTTGATTTAGAGTTGGTGAGACTCGGAGCTTGAACATAATTATGTGTTTGTTATGCACCCATGTTCTATCATGGCTTATGAGGTTCATGCCAACCTCTTTGAGAACTCTATATTGCAATCACCATAACCTGGGACTTTGACATGATCACAATGGGGAAGGTGAATGGTAAAACCCCATTAGTTGACCTATACATACCCTAAGGAGAGTACATGTCCTACCCATTTAGGTATTGGCTCATTGAGCGTGTAAATATCAATAAAATAGAAGAGAAAATGTGGAAAAAGGTTGTAAGAAATGCATGTATTAATAAGAATCTTATACTTAAAGTGAGATCATAATTATATAGAAGTTACCTAGATTTCAAGAAGTCAACTTTTAGTTCTCATTAAACAATAACCCCAATGAAACATCCTTCACTTCCAAACACATGTTTACGAAATCACATTAATAAGATATAAATTTCCTCACCTACCTATCATAGTGAAAAACATAAGGATAAGAAATATGAAACTCTCCATCTAAAGTAATTCCTAAATGTTGTCAAGTGGCTCCTGATTAATGTTCTTTTCCACACCAATGTCTCCTGACATTGTGATAGCATTCTTTATCTCAAGGAATAGGTACAGAACATCTCCCTATACATCAACACCATACGAATCAGTTTTATGTTGAACAAGCTAACTACCATATTAAGTAATTTGATTGAAAAATTCAATCCTAAGCTAACTATCTAGAAACCATGTAGCAACTTGTAGTTTTAGTATTCTACCATAACTATCCAAATAGACAAATAAAAAAGCATCGAAACATGGTCCATCATTATGACCGAATCCATTAAACTTCAAGAAATATAAAGAATAAATAGTTGGAACATTTTCACAAAGCATCAAAGTTTTATCCTACATATTGTATTGAGATGTGCTTCCATTTATTGAAGGTCTTATGTGAAGAAAACTCAGAAAATAAGATGGCAGTTATAAAAGCACCCCAGATACAACTTTCATATCCTTTATAACTTTGGAAAGATGAACACATGATAGCAACGGGACAAACATCAGAGAAATTAAATGGAAAAGCATAGAAACATGGTCCACCATTGTCCCAATCCATAAAACTACAAGAAATATAAAGAATAAATAATTGGTTCAGTTTCACAAAGCCTCAAAGTTTGATCCTACATATTGCATTGAGGTGTGCTTCCATTTATTGAAGGTCTTAAGTGAAAATGTAAAACTCAAAAAATAAGATGGCAGTTTTAATAAAACCTGAGATACAATTCTATATCCATTTTATTATACTTTATAACTTTGAAAAAATGAATGAATGGAAAATAAAGGGGTAAAGAAGATGTGAGGTAAATTAGTAACTAAAGCAATTTTTCATGGTGAACCCAAGGAGAAAATGAAGGGAGGAAAGTAAAATGATTTCAACTTTCAAATGATAAGTGGGAAAAGGGGGAAAATCTCTATTTCTTGAAGAAATTAACGCACTGCATACAAAATCCTACAACTTGTGAACAACTTGGGCTATTTTGCATGTTTTTTCATGGATATGGGCGAGGGGAAGGGTGTCAAGGATGGATATAAGTTAACCCCAAATTTCAATGGAATAAACATTTTTTTAATTTTTAATTTTTAATTTTTAAGTAATATAAAATTTAAAAACAAATATTCTAGAACATAGTGCTATAATATAAGTCAATAAAAGTAACCTCCATAGATACTAGATCTAATGTAACTCAATAAAAGTAACAAGTCTTAGATAATAGATCTTAAATATCTTGTCTACATAGATATTATAACCCTCCCAAAAGAAAGAGCTGATATAGGATACCCAAACCTACCAAACATAGGAGTCTAAATTGTGAAGGAAATTATGTTATGAAACTAGATCACAAAAGATAGAAAAGTAGTTGAACGCCTTAGAATTCAGCCTCTTCGAGTGGGCAACCTCCTTTACATTACACAAATGAATAATTCTTGGATGATACAAATGAAAAGACCTCCTTTCTATATATAGGAATCTAAGGGGTCATAATATAATCAAAGCCGACATAACAATAATAATATAAGG
>APFE031642238.1:0-14113 GCA_000404065.3 Pinus taeda
AGAAATTAAAATAGGAGTAGATTGATTGCAATAACAATGAGTTGGGTGTGAGTAAAATAGATTTCTAGATTTACTCATAATTTTTGTATATGTGTTTCGGAGAAGCACTGAATCTCGATGGTTTGGGAGTTATGGATCCCATCCATGAGTAAAACAACCTTTATGATTCAACAAATCATTTAGTCATGGTCACGTTGTTTTTTTCTTATTATAAATATGTGATAAAAAATTAACATAGTGGTGTGATTGAAAAGTATTTTTTTAATTAAACCTTTATTGATGAAGGGTCGATTTATTATCAAAACATTTTGATTGAAGAGCAAAATTTTAGACATAACGTTCCTTGACGGCCAACATAAAAACCCAAAACGTCAAAAAAAATATTATTTGATAGGTAATAAAAAATCCAAATTCCAACCCTGTATGTAACATATAATTTTATTATATGTAACATATAATTTTAGGAATTTATTGGGAAACTTGATTGATTATGGCAATGCTATGTGCATTAAATAAACAATGAGATAGAGATTGAAATCCAAGGGTGTACTATTAAGTAGAGGTATAATGTTATGAGTAGGAAATAACCATAAGTTATTTTCTTTTAAAGTAATAAAAGGAAAGAGGAAGCATATGTAATTTGACACTTATGTTGATATTTAAGAATTTTAGGAATTTATGGGAAACCTTAATTGATTATGGAAATATCATGTGCATTAAATATACAAAGGGATAGAAGTTGAAATCTAAGGGTATACGATTAGGTAGAGGTTATAGCGTTATTAGCAGGAATTAACCATAAGTTATTTGTCTTCAAGGTAATAAAAAAGAGAGAGTAAGCATATGATCATTTGACATTTATGGTGATAATAAAGATATTTTTTAATAATGTTTCAGATTTTGAAAATGAAAATAGAATCTTTTCTAAACATGTTGCTTATTAGTTAAATTATTATAAAATATTGGAGAAAATAACTCTATACAATATAATATTTATTAAATTATTAATAATTAAATTTGGAGCAAATTTGTGCTAAAAATAATTAGATGAAAATAGCTCTAGGAGTAGTTAGCAAATTTAATTCTCCTTCCACCCAAGTTTTAATCTCCAAAGGCATGCTAACCGATGTCGAAAATGTTTGAACAAGTTGAAAATTTTGAAGAGTATTCCCATAACCCTATATGGATAGGAAATTTTGAAAAAAAAATTATAGTATGTATGTTATTCTTTATGGAAAAAAATTGAACAAGTTGAAAATCTTGAAAAAAGTAATTTGTATAAGCATAAAGGGATAGGAAAACTTGAAAACAAAAAAATATTGTATAAATAAGAATGATATGTGTGAGAAAGAAATATAAATTAATTAATAAAATTAAAACTAATTTACCAACAATTTAATAATAAAGAATAAAAACTTAATATACAAATCAAGATCTTTTCTAAACTTAACAAACACAACATATAAACTATGCACTAATTGAAATAAAAAAAATTCAAAACATGTCAACAAAAAAGAAACTAGTAAAGAAATATAATTAAATAATAAATATATATAAATATATATATATATATATAATTTTGAATTTATTATGATTCATTGAGGCGTAAACATTTCCTTAAGTTTTGAAGTGGAAGAAAGAATTTCATTTAAAAAAAATTAATTCGTCTTAGTGCTCCTCGTAAATTAGTAGTTAGGATGGATTCGTGCTAGATTTTTATTTTGTTGTCCAACTATATATTTTTTTGGTTAAAGGTTGGGTTCATCTTCCAAATATTAAGAGTGATATTATATGTAGCTTATAATCATAGTATTTTCAGGGAAAACTCAATTGAAGATGACTATATTATGAGATATTAAATGCTTGGTAAATGCAGTAAATTAGTAGTTAGGATGGATTGGTGCTACATTTTAATTTTGATGTTCGATTATAAATATTTTTTTGTTAAATATTGAGCTCATCTTCCAAATATTAAGAGAGATATTATATGTAGCATATAATAATAGTATTTCGGGGTGAAACTCAATTGAAGATGACTATATTATGAGATATTGAAGAAAGTACAAGATTAGAGGTTGAAATACCCCATTAATTTATAGTGAGTTAACGAGACAAAAACATGCGCATAGAAACCTAAATTTTACAGTGGTAGCAACATGAATTGATCCTAAATTGCATCTACTTGAAAGAAAAAAAAAAAGAGAAAAAACAATAATTGTTGGACAATTATGACTAAGATTAACATTGTTTTAGATTAGAAAATGAAAAGATAAAAGTTTCCTAAACATGTTGAATTTGAGAGACCAATTCCACACTAAAACTTATTTGACCTTACATTAAACAAACATATAATAAATCAGTTATAGAAATTATATCTTAACCAGATAATCACTTAGTTAAGCAAATCTTTCAACTAAACACTAAACTAGGAACTTTTTTAGTTAAATTAAATATCTCAATGTCCAACTAGTTAACAACCATAAAACAATGTCCAATTAGTGAAAAACATCCCAAATTATAAGTAAACAACATCCCAAAGTATCACATAACTTCACAAGAAGACCACTCCCACGTATTCAAAAAATGAGGGATCATACACTAAACTAGGAACTTTTTTAGCTCAATGTCCAACTAGTTAACAACCATAAAACAATGTCCAATTAGTGAAAAACATCCCAAATTATAAGTAAACAACATCCCAAAGTATCACATAACTTCACAAGAAGACCACTCCCACGTATTCAAAAAATGAGGGATCATTCTCTTGATCCACTACTATTGAACTATTTGGCCAACCATCCATATCGAGTTTTACTTCTACTTGATCTCTGAAAATAATAGTTTTAGACACAATAAATTACATGTTTGCAATAAATGAACCACCAATCATTCCATGGATGAGCTTCCATCTAGTGAGATACATGGGTGCTAATCATTGTACTCATTAGTTTTATAGGAAACTTGTCTAGATACCAAATATATCTAGAATCAGTGTTAAAAATTACTTCTTTATCTAATTTTGGATATTCATCCTCATCAATTTTATAAACCAATTATAATACAAAATTTATTCTATCAAAAAATAATATAACTATATCACCACTGAGAGCTCCTCTGATGACTTTCTATAAATAGATTGTCTATCAAATATATGTGAGTATAAATAATCCAATAAAACCTATAAAACATTGAAGTTGTGCTAAATCCTTTTCACGTACTAAGTTGAAGAGACTTTGAGACAAATAGTGATTGTTAAGATTTTGTCCCACATTTAAATGCTTATTCATCCAATCATTACCAAATTCATCATAGGTCAAATGCTTTGTTCCTAAGCCAAAGAATGATGCTAAAGCTATGGAAGTAATCATTGAAACAAGTGTTACTGACAATATGAGAGCATTTAATTTCTCACACAACATTTCCTTGAGAATCTGAACATCACTTTCAAGGTTTAAAATTCTTGAATTGTAGTAAAATGGTGGTTTAAGTTGGTCCCTTTATAGATGACTTGATTGATATAATAAATTTGATATCCACCAATCAATGTGGAATTCTAATAGCCAGTATCAACATGAATGAGATAGGTAAGGTAACATTAATATCCATTCCTATGAGTTCTTTCTTCATGATTATGGTACAATTGATAGTCTACGAAGGGACACAGGGTTCCCACAACACACCACGAATAGTCTGGCTTAGTGACTACTTAATTAATCTCGATCAAATCTCAAATTCAACTACTGGTGATGTTCATGTCTAGCAAGGAGATATTAATTCCCTATATCACCTCCAGGAATTTTTCTCTCATTAATCCTAGCTACCTAGAAGGCATTACCATAAGAGGGAGGGCGAAGCTAAGTGGTCCATCTTGCAGTAGCCTATAGGTAAGAGCGGACTCCCTTACACATATTTAGGGACGACTAGCCCTGTAGCGATTAATCTCATTGTACTTCAATGCATCTTTTTCACTTACGGGAAACTCAATCAACACAGATGTAGCAATCGCACAGTAAGATACTCCAATAGAAAACCACCACACACTATATTATCTCTCTAGGACCATAGGTCCTCCCGTGAGGGAGGCAAGCCCAAAAGGGGTTTGATACCAATTTGACAATCAAATTGCACACTAAAACGTATTTTTCATCACATTAAATACACATATAAATACATCAATTATTGAAATTATACCTTAACCACACAATCACTTAGTTGAGAAAATTTCTCAACTAAACACTATAGTAGGAACTATATTATTTGAACTAAATATCTCAAAATCCAACTAATTAACAATTGCATTTAATGACGAGGAAGATCATTCAATGTGCACAAATCAAGTAGGAGTTAAAATCTCCGGAAGTGTTAACTATTGGTTAAATTATTAGGTAGTATTGGAAACAATAATGCTATAAAAGATGAATACTCATTAAATTGTTATCACAATTATATTTGAAATAAGATTGTGTTAAAATAAAGAAATATAATGATATATATATATATGTTTGAAAAGCTTAAAAGTGTATTAGGGACTCATCAATATCTATAACTATAGATCTTCTACCTCCTATGAATATAAATAACTATTCTTTAGTGTAATAAATTAAAATAATTCTCTATAAATTTTGTTATATTAAATAAATCATAATGTGATTTATAATTATTATAAATTTACTTTAAAATTCGTAAAAATTCTAAAGTTTATTATATATTGTTAATAATATATATATAATATATAAAAGGTAAATAAATTTATTAAATGCTTTTAAAGTTATAAATAAGTTATTCTTATCTGGTTTTATTAACAACGTGAAATTAAAGGCATTCTTTCTCCGAGAATGTGTGCTGAATGCACTCACAACGAACGTGGAATACACAAGGATCGATGAGTTTTTAGGTCAGAAAGAATTTCAAAATGCACTTTACACCTATTTGATTTTTTATTAGTTACACCCGCGTCACATATACGGATACACGGAGAGGATGGAGATCACAACAAACAAATATATATGTTATAAAAATTTATAATAGTTTGTTAATAAAAAATGCCCCAAGCAGATCAACCTTTATTTTAATAAACTTCACATACAAAAGCATTACTCTTCAATGCAGTTCAAAATAAAGCATACAAAGTCTCGGGTATTGGAAGGAGCATCTACGGAATATTACGAAACAATATACAACATGGTTGTTACGTTGAGGATTCGAATATTTGATAAAATAAATTTTCATTTAACGGTAAAGCAGATTTCTTACATCAAATTTCTTTTCCAATTATTTTTGAAAATGCGAATACAATAGATCGTTAAGTTAACACACAAGAACCAGAAGAGATGAAAGAAATGCAAGATAAATAAAGTTGGAAGAGAAAGAGAAAGAGCTAAACAATTAGAAACTAAAAAAATTAAAAGTCCAATAGACCAATTTAGTCTGGCTTTCACCACCACCACCAAAAAATATAATTATCTCTCAATAACTATATGCAATATAGATAAAAGGCTTAATCATACAAATAAGCTTCCTTTATGTTTTAAAAAAATCATACATTCCTACATACACAGTACTTTGTCCAACAGTTACACTAACAAACTACTTTTCAATTTTTATATAAAATAGAAATCATTAAAAACACGAAGACCCCATGCTTTTTTTATCACGGCAGTAGCAAGCAAACCTTCAAAATTATTTTAATATACTCCACGAATGTGAATATCTAATTAACTTTAATAGTTTTGTATGAATGTAACTTACGGATTATTAACTAGTAATTTAATTAGATTTTTAATGACTGTACACCTATTAAATTTTATTTAGTTCCTTTGTGAAACAACGAGAAACTTCGTGTGCCATGAGCAGCTACAGAATTTGGCATTTAGATTTACCTCTCTTCCCTCCGTGTGATGTTTCTTCTAACTTCGAACTTCCAAGTTGTGAGAGTTTTTTAAAGCAAAGTGCGTCTTTTAAGAAACTGTTTCGTATCATAGGGAGTATATTAGTATAAATTAGAAATTATTAGTCCCTGTCTAGGATTATTAGCGTTCGATCACGCGTTGACCGGGTATTAGTTTTTCGGTTGACCGTAAATTTCGAGTGTTTAAACAATTTTAACCAAAGTTTATTGCTGGCTATTTGTTTTCAAAAAGTTTTAACCAAACTTTCCATTTCACCCTCTTATTGCAAGCGTCTCTTGCCCCGATGTGATTTTATTGAGGGCAAGTTATTTTATCCTAATTTTTTTCTTGCCCGTGATTAGACTCTTAAGATGCATGTTATCCATCTGTCACTATTCATGTTATCCATCTGTCACTATGCAGACTGACCGAGTTTGGTCAAGCTACGGGTATTGTCTCAAATCAGTGAATTCATATGTCCTTCCTGTGCACAATCGTCAATTACAGAACCATTAGAGCTCCAAATGCATCAAATCTCTGGTACAAGGGGTTTAAAAATACATTTTTAGTGGGAAGGGGCATTCTGATCATTACTTCACAAATGCATTTATGGAGAGCCACTCTTTAGCTTAGCTTTGCAGAATTTATGCATATTCAGAGCATAATGCATGATATGTGAATGCTGGTGTAAAGGTACTGGTGTCTGCAACTGCTGCTTGTTTAATCGGATAGCTTTCGAAGCCCCTAGCGTCGGCTCTGCTAGGTAAGGGTTTCAATTGGAGGTTAGCTCTTAAATCTGGTGGCATGCCTTCAACCCATTCAGCGGTAAGTGCACTATCCTACTTTCTTATGACTGAAAATTGCTTCACTGAAAATATTCATTGATTATCTTCTTTTATTAAGGTGGACGTCTAAGATTTTTGTCTTGCAGAGCATTGTAGCCTCTGCCACTGCTATTGGACTGGAAAGGTAAGTTTGGGTTACCCATTCTCACAAGATTGATATTGGAATTTCGGGATGCAGTATATTGCTAGACATCTATTAATGGGCTCTAAATTCATCTCAATGCAGGGGTTTGTCAGATTCCTTTTTCGGGTTGACAGTTGTTGTTGCAGGGATTGTCATGTATGATGCTCAGGTACGGCTATCCTACTCTGCGATGCGATTCAACCTGGATTTTTTGTCCATTGTAACATGGAACATTGAAGTTGAGCTTATTACTTAATTACTGCAATCTTCTTGCTATGCTTTAGCTACCTCCTTTCTTTCCACGCGTAAGCAGAAGCAGAACCTTCTTTCTGGCTATGCTTTAGCTACCTCCATATATTGATCTGTCATTTGCGCTCCTCCCCGGCGGTGAGATGGCTCTGCAAAGCACGACGTATTTGGACCAGGCATAGCAGGTAACAGGCTGTCTTTCTTACTGGTAGTAGCTCACTCAAACCAAGCCTGTTTTGTTTTTTTAGCCCTCTGTATGAATAAACAAGCAATTTATATCTACTAATGTTCAATAGATAATAATTTTTCAATAATATTCACTGAACACACATACATGAATTTGTATGCAACATCTACTACATTAATTTCCTACTTCATGGTTGTCTTATACCAGTGGAAAAGTAGAAATATTACTCCGTTATTGAGCTATATAGCCTTGGTAAATTATAAAACATACCTCTAGACTGCGAACACCCAAGCTTGCTGTGTCTTGAAGCAATAGAGCATGTTCATACTCGTACACTTTTCAGAAATTTCTTTTCCTTGGATTCACATCTGTTGTTGAAGTTGAAGAAACAGATTCTGGATCGTCCTGCTTATCCTGAACATCGATTCTTCCTCTACAGACTGAGAAAAATGATACAGCGGCCTATTGTTCCCGTGCGCACACAATATCCCTGAGAATTTGTATGACCAATATTTACTTATGGATCTCGCCAATAGCTGAGTCCAAAGAACAAAAACTGAAATGTTTGGATAGATAAGGCATTAGACAACAAAAAAAACCTTATCATAAGATCCAGAACTTAGTTTAGAAATTTTTCTTTGGGATTCGTGGTTGAAATCCTCCACATAGGAATTGTCGATGTCTCGCTTTACAAAGCTGATCCAATTCCATATTGTAAGAGGTCAAAATTTCGGGTGTATCTCCGTCCAAATCATAATTTAAAAAGAGCAGTTCCATATTGAATAGAGTTCAAAAGCTTATAAATTTTTTGTTAAAGTTTGTTAAATTTTGTATAGTTGGATTAAGAACAAATAGTAGCATGTCTTGGAATCATGCTCCCAATCTTTTTTACAGGAGTTCTCAATGCCATGCCTTGCCTTGCTCATCAGGGCTGATCCCATTTCGTTTTGGAAGAGGTTAAAAACTAATTGTTTATTTTTGTATAAATTTTAGTTTTACAGAAAAATTTTAGTTTCAAACGGAATATAATTCAAAAATTGTAACCTTCCTATTGAAGATTTAAAAAAAAATATGATTGTATTAAAAAAACGATATTAATAACATTAACAAGTCTGCATTAAGAAAATATATTTATTTTCTACCTTGTTTTTGTTTCTCGTCTCTCTTTTTGTTATGAGAAGAGAAAAAGAAAGGCTCACTGATAGATGCCCGGATGGATATGGATGCTCCTCCTCAGTAGGAATTACTGCTTTTATAAATGCACAACTTCATTCACAACTTTTGCACTTGCAGGTATTTCTAAAACTTATTTTTCTATCAAGATAATAGATTGAAACTATATACATCGAGTTATTGTTTTCTGTTTAAGATAATTGATAGGATTTGATATCTTTGTTGGTATTTACAGTTATATTTTATACATCTTATATTTTATTTATTTATATTTATTGCAGTAATGAGTTAAAAGCCATATGTTTCTCGAGACCCAGAGATAATTTGTATTTGAGTTACTTATTTCTGAAATTTATCTGTATGTATTTATTTAGTAATTGTATGATTTTAAATTTGGCTAATTCTCATAGATGTATAGTGAACAAAAATTCTTATTATTTTCTTGACCTCTCTAATAGCTTAGTCCATAGAACATAAACATAAATGTTAGACAGAGTTTTTTTTAAAGACATAGAATTTGGTTTATTTTTTCAAATTGATTATAATTCAAAAACTTATAATTAAATTGGAAGATTGTTAGATTCTTTATCACTATATTAAGAACACATCTTGCATTCGTCTTTACACCAGTCACACTTTCCCAGGGAATACATATGGAGAATCTCTTCCTTTCAATTCCTAAGGGCAGTGTCATTGAGGCCAAATTCATTAGACTTGTCAAAGACAAACTGTATGCGTATCTGAAGCAAGGCATGAAAGCAAGTAGTCCATTGTTTGTTATGTAGTTCATACTCGTACACTTTTCAGAAATTTCTTTTCCTTGGATTCACATCTGCTATTGAAGTTGAAGAAACAGATTCCGGATCGTCTTGTTTATCCTGAACATCGATTCTTTCTCTACAGACTAAGAAAAATGATACAGTGACCTGTTGTTCCTGCGCACACACAATATCCTTGAGCGGCAGAGACAGATCTTGTGGACCAGACGATGCATCCGAAGCCATGGAAGACTCCTCTTCCTTGTAACGTTGGACGCCTGAAATGCGGGGTATATTTTAGCATTGTGTGGGGTATATTTCATTTGTTGTTAACAGGAAAAATAACAACAAACATACATGTGGATCATCGTTGTGGACAAGTGGTCCGAGCATAAACTCGTGTGGGGTACGTGTGAAAGTATGCAGGCATGGTTACCATCTGTCGAAAATGTCTAATATCACTAATATCATTGTGTTAAATGTGGGGTTTTGATTTATATTTATTAATAACAATTTTTTTGTTTTTTATTTTTAATTTAAATACTTTATTGAGTTATAATGGCTTTTTATTTGCTTCTTAGAGTGGTCAGTATCAATTCACAGTTTTTGTTCCAGAACAGGCGTACTTTGTCCCTCTCTGAACATAAAATGTTCTGAAATTTTTTATATTAATGACAACAGTTCATTGGCGAAGCCTGTTATGTTATACCAGTTGTCTATTCCTAACTGTCCAGTGACCAGGTAATATACTTGGGTTTAGATGCACATGAGATTTGGGCTCCATCTCACGTTGTAAAATTTATAATGGTCAAATTTTAATAAGAACAGTAATTAGTAATTAATTTTAGTAAATGTTGATGGTTTGATTAATAAATAAATCTTTATATAATCATGAATTCCTACACTTAATTCACGGTTTTTATTGTGTTCCATTTTCCAGCGGATTGTTACACTATGTACCAAGAATAAAATTATATTTGTTACAATCCATTTAATATTATAATTTTCTCTTTCCTAAATTAATTGACCTCTCTCTATTTTATAGTCAATTATAAGAGAAAAACGAACTAGACCATTTAAAATATATGAGCTGACCAAGGTAGACTAGGAACGCTGGCATGTATTATGAAGTTTCATATCGAAAAAATCAACATAACCCCATTACTTGCAATATTCATTAAGTGCGTTATAGCTGTTGGGAGCATTAGAAAACGTAAGGTGGTATTCGTTAAACTAATGAATCTTCACGACACTTATGTCGTTGGCATCGAGGGTGCACTCGATTTACAATTACAAGTGATAATATAGAAATATAAAACCGAACCACAATTTAATGTGTAATCGGTTCTAATCGGTTCTAATCGGCCTCTCACAGCGGCAATCATGAACCAGTCGCTTCACTTTAGAAGTCAGGTTAAAAAAGTCGGGGCACTGTAGATTTTAATGCCTATTTTGAAGCGTAAGGCCTTTAGAAAATATGGAACAACTATGGACTACACAAAAAACCAGAAACCGGCAAGGACTACCGCCACGACAATGGCTCCCTTGTTTGAAACTTGTCCAGATTACCAAGTAAAAGAAATATTGTTGTTCTTCTAAGATCATGAAGACTCACGTACTCCTACCTAAATTAAAATGTATTGGATCTTCATATCTATGTGCCAAAATTATGATAAGAAATATGTAAAGTCATTATTATATATGATAAAAGTATTTGAAGAGGTGCCATAGTTATATATAGAAATGCAATTCTTCAATTTAATTTATTTAAAATATTCAATTTATCATAGGATGGTGGGAGATATTTAATTTTATTCATTATATAGATTTTCATGAATTATATTATAAATAACAATATCTTCGTGATTTTAAAGGAAAAAATAATAATGAATTTAATTAAATGAATTAAGCATTCTTTATGATAAGTAATTTTTTTTTTATATTTTTTTATTAATAATTAATTTTTTATACATTTGAATTTATTTACTCATTGCTAATTGAATTTTGTTATTTGTATATGGGTGAAAAGGGATTGAAAATAACACACTTAGCAGCTTTAAAATTTGCTTATTAGTCTCTACGGAGGTAGACTCTAAGAAATCTAAATGCAGTTTTGAGTGCTACTAGTTTAGCTTTGACTTAAATACAAAACACTTAATATTAAATTTTAGAAATAAATAACATATTTTTAATTATAATTAAAAATAATAATTTGTATTGCTTAAATCCATGCAAAATCTAATATTAAACTTTAATGTTTTTTTAATTGTAATTAAAAAAAGTAATTTATAAATACTTGATTGGACAAAAATGTTAATGTCTTAATTTAACTTAACTTCATTTGCTCTAATTTCACAAATAAACTCTCTTAACTATAAAATATCGACACTATTCCGGGCCAACCTTTACCATTATACTTTACAGTTTGACATATTAATACTTCGAATTCCAATTAATATGTCTCATTAAACAATAATAATTATCATCTAAAAATTTGCTTCCTACTAGGAATTTGTTACTGACCTAGCTTATTGATACATTTCAGTAAACTGACCTAGCTCACTGATACAATTTTTTTTACTGAAAAGAAAAACTAATTAATTTTTTAAGCATATTCTGCATATTGTCTCATAACTGACTTAACTACCTAAGAATAACTGCACATTACATTAAGTATTGTTCTTTTTCAGCACGAAAAAAGCTATATATTTGTATTATATTCATCAAAGAAGATTGTACAACAATATGCATATATATGAGAAACCAACAGCTATGGCAGATATGGGGTTCAGAGCCACACAAAGTGGAAAGGACAAAGAAAATATATCTTGTTCAGCTACATATAGATCATATGGAGAAATGTAAATATAGGTACAACGGATAGGAAGGAAACTGATCCATATGAAAAAATATATGAGAATTCTTTCATAGATGGAAAGACAAAATAATGGGAAAACAGATACATACGAGATATTCGTCATTAGATAGAAAATTATGTACCTGACAAGCAAAAATCCTGGATCTGGTAAGAGATGTTGTCCACTGTGATCTGCATCCTCCAGACACCTTGAGGAGAAGATATGCCCATTTTGGATAATGCATCTGCCCCTTTGTTTTTATCCCTGTCAATGTGAGAAATTGTGTAGTCCCTCCTGCTACTCCATAAAGCCTCTATCCTGTTCGACCATCCGGAAAGATTGATATTTTTTATAATGTGTTTTGACTGAACATGATCGATGATGACTTTCAAATTTGTTCTTATCCATTAGGCAGTGGAAGAAATAAAAAACGCAGCAGAGTACCCGTAGATGTAATCCAGCGTCAAGACGATATCGATCTCAATCTTTCCAAGCATAATTTACTTTTTTCAGTTAGCATTCCTCATATTCTATACCTTTCTATCATCGTCGTATAATTGCATTGATTTTCTTTGTAAAATTCAACAACATATTCAAAAGTATCATCACAACCCTACAACAGTTTAGAGATAAGGCTCACAAGGACGGACAAAAGAAAATTCAGCAGGTAATTAACATGTAACAAGCAGCTAAATATTTCCATATTTATGCAAATTTCCTTACTAGCCAAATTTTGATTTTCAAGATTTTTTTATAGTGATCTATAAAATTATTCCTGCATATTCTTCTATTCTTCTAAAGCTTTTGATTTTTTTCCCTTCCATCTTTATCTGGTTAGAGTTGAGAATATCTATAGTTGGAGTAAGATTCAAATATGGATGATGGTTAGAGTTGAGAATATTTATAGTTGGATTAAGATTCAAATATGGATGCAGCTCATGCATGTAGAACATGGCTATTGCAGTTCACCTCATTAGGTATGGACATGTCCTCGCACCTATAAATCTCATGCTTAAAAAAAACATTTCTATATCCTTCAACTTGCAGGATCCATGATTCCTCGTATAAACTTTGAAGTGATCGTTGCATTGTTGAAAAAGTTCTAACAAGATCCATGATTCATATAAATTTAGAGTGCTCGCTACATTGTTGAAAAGTTCTAAATTTAATAATGTTAAATAGGCACCACCTATGCAAAAAGTACACTGTTTGTACATCTGTATGTATGAACATTTTGTTTTCGATAGTCTCCCTATTAGACATAGGGTGATAAAAATCATAGCATGTTAGGAAGATATTGGTTAAAGGAAGAAGAAAAAGTTTAAGAAATAAAGAGAGATATCAGATTAAGGGAAATTTTTATTTGGAGGAAATTTTTTGTTGGTTTTTTTTTATGGTGCATGTTTATAAAAGAATTGGGATTGTGGTGCTTCCATGGTCATAGAGCGGGGCAATATTATTATTTCTAGTGGGAAGATGGGTTGGTGTTTTCATGATCATAGAGTTTGGCAATACTATATTTTTGGTGGGAAGGTGGATTTGGTATCAACAGCCCAACAGAAATTATAGCATTATGGAGTGTATTAATTTATACTAAATAATTGGGTAACAAAGTTTTACATATATATGGAGATTTAAAGGGCATCATAAGTTATGGGGACACTCTCAGTTTCATCCACCTTTGCTTTCTAATTAGATATGTTAACATCTATGCCTGGAAAAGCCTTTCTATGAAAAACTCACACAACATCTACATGAAATGTGTGTGAAGGTTATTTCATGTAGATGTTTTCAAATGCTAATTTCATGTAGGGTTCAATTTTTAAGTGTATTTTTTAATGTGTCAACATTATTTAAATGTTTTGTATAGGTTATTTAATTGTTTTTTTTATTTTTTTAAAGAAACGAACAAATTTAATTTTGATGACACATGGACACCCTTACCATCATACTAATTGTAGAAAAAACCTCTCACTCAAATAATTATTTTTTCTTATCTTTCAAATTTTAAAATATAAAACATTCCAACTA
>APFE031642255.1:0-38290 GCA_000404065.3 Pinus taeda
GGGGCGGGTAGCCCCCCTCTACGGGGTTCGGGGCAGCGCCCGAGAAAATTTTTTTTGGACCCTATATTAGGTTGGGCGAACCTACCTATGGTTTCCGGTCCATGGTTTTGGACGCGATGGTTTTCGGTCCATGGTATTGGATGCTTCGGCATGTATAAATATGTATTGTAACATTGAAAGGAATATAATGAAAAATCAAGCTGGTAGTCTCGGTTTTGAGATCCAGTGGGAAATCTCTGTGTATATGTGTTTTATGGGTTATGCTCTCGCATTTTTTATTTTTCTTGTGATTTAGAATTCGTATGCAGGTAATTTCTGTACGGGGTTAAAACCTACACCCGGGAGCCTGATGCAGGAGCATTCAGCTCACAGTGACGAGGCAGAAAGACTCCAACCAGGTTCACAAGCGGGAAACTGAATTGTTAAATTTTGCTGGGAATAATTTTTATTTTCACTTTATTTTACTAGTCAACAACAGTTAGATGTTTTTACTTTTCCAGTTAGGATTATTGTAGTTTCATTATTGATTTAAAGGTAGTTTCTGTAATTAGAAAAAAATAGCTCTTAACTGTCCTACAAGTCTTGAAATGTTCAAACGATTATGGTTACAAATAGGAACAGAAGTATGTAACTGTCTTTGTAACAGAAAGAACTAAACTACAAGCCTTAACTGAGTCCAGAGGCTATAAAAGCCAAATATACATGTAAGGAAAAAGTTTAAGTAGAGCAGAGAACAAGTTGAGTAAATTGAATAACAGAATTATCAAGCATTCAAAAGTATCAGAGAAGTACTATCCATCAATATTATTTCCTAAATTATTTATTGATCTCTCATTCATACTAACAGAACTTTACACTACTGTAAACTAAGTATATTATCATGGTTGTTGTACAAGTACGAATTGCAGTTGAAATTATTAACAAACAAAGAAGATCTTAAGTAGATTCCAGGTCACCAAACAAGCAATCACGCTTGCATACAAGCGCACAGAAGAGGAGGAGCGGGTACGCACAACCAATAAATACAAGCAAACGAATAGAAAGACAAAAAAACAAATTGAATGCCCAACAACATAACCAAACCAGAAGCGAAGGAGTCACAGGTACCAAATGCCATACTTTCTTTCATAAAAACGATTTTCATTTATATTGTTCAGAAACAGTAATTTATAGCCAAAACCGAAAGGGCCGAGTTCCCTCATACATTACAGAGACCGATACAGTCACGACAAGGTCAGAACTTGCTCAGAAATCACAACCATACAGTCAAACATAAAACCCTCGTTAGGGTTTGAACACAGGTTCGAGACAGGGTTACGTTGAAGCCGCGTTCCAATACAGGAACTCATCCCAGAGTGACAACGGCGAACATGAACCATATAATAGCCAAACAGTAAACTAACGGACGAGCCGTCTTCCAAACAGAGACTTCTAGACAATAGAACAGTATAAGATACAGGCCTACCCATATTTACGCTACCAGACATTCTTGAACACTGAGACGTGCACCATCCAGGCCACCTGAGAGGACCTGCAAGGAAAAAGCGAGAGTGAGCTTGAATCACAGTAAAGCACGGAGGGACGAAACCCTCGAGAAAACAACCTTACGGAATCAAAAGCACAAAAGGGAAGAAACCCTCACCTGGAAAACACGTGAGGAGGAGACATATTTTCAAACCAGAGGACGCCATAGGAAACTGGAGACCAGAGGAGCAGTTTGGGGTTAGACCCAGAATGAGGAGAGCGCAAACATTAAATCAAGGAATGACCATTTACCTGTAGCAGAGACTGAAGGTGTTTTCCCATTGTTCCTATACGCTCAGCCACGGACAAGGCAACGTTACCAGAAAGACCATAAACCCAAGAACCACTACCATAACCAAATTCGAAAACAATGGACCAGAAGACCAACAACATATGCATGAACGGGATAGCGAAAGCTAAATGCCAAAACTGAAGACTAAATTCGTAACCAGTCATTTCATAAACAATCATCATTACAGTGACCACTACAAGCATGCAGACCTCGACTTCCTTTACCAAAAACAGAGCAACAGAGGGGAAGAGCAACTTACCAAAGATTGAACACGGAAGCTGAGTAAGAAAACCCCAGAGCCGAACAGCATTGTTACAAACAGGCGAACAAACAACCAAATGCGCAGAGAAGGCCTCAACCCATAACCAGAGCAAGCTCAAATACAACAGATAACCACGAAATTGTAACCCAAAGCCAAAGGAACCAGAATACAGCACCCTCACCATTTTTCCATACGCAGAGCTCGAAACCCTCGGAAGCCAACAGAACAATAACATAGAAGAATCGAGAAATCGCATAAGGGTTAGGTTAGTATAGTGTTCCAAGGTAGAAGGACTTCCGCATTTACATCCACAATTAATGCACAGCTACCCAACTACAGAACGCGGGAAAGATGACGGTTCACCGCCACGTAAACATCCAACTGTGACCTTTAAAGTGCAAAAGGTTACGCCAAATGGGTTGGGTCCCATCACAAACAACCACTGATATGCATAATATTGTTGGATTTTGAGGTGCGCATTCTTTCCTGCTCATGATTATACAACATAATGTTTACTGGGATTTTATCACTCTACGAAAAATGAATGGCAACTATGCTATAGTGCACCCCATATTTTCCATAAACTTACAACATTAAAAATACATAGTATTTCTTAATGCTGCAAAAGAAAAAGAATATTCTATTTTATGAGAATAAAATTCAAGAAATATGTTGAAATTGTATGAAGTTATGGAGGTGTGGAGGAAGATTTCATTATGTTTCTTCTACACCTCTATACTCCACACTCATGCTATCATCCATCATATATTTTATGTAGTTACACATATATGTTAATTTATCAAGTTTTCCTTTTTCCCTCGAAAGTGTGCAACAACCATCCACGAAGTCAAACTCATGTTTTATGAAGAGGGAAGGTTCCAATATCAATAATAATAATGGATTTGAAGTGGAAATTAATTTCTTCTCATGATGCTACATCGCAATTCTTAGTTAAAAGGATAACTATGGTTATAATGCATGCCCTATATCATAAGAAACCTACAGCATAAAAAGTACAATGTATTTGTTCTACTGCAAAAACATAGAAAATATCAAATTTCACCACATAAAAAAGAAAGCAGTCCATAATATTTGTGTTGAGTGCAGAGGAAGTTTTCATTATGCTTCCTCCAAACTTCACACATATCTTATCATATGCAACCCATCAGGTCAGTGAGCCCGACAAAGGAATCATTGAAACCATGAAAGAAAATACTAATATAAGCTTTCATCACATGGATACAAATGATTGCATGAGAAGCAAACTCTATATTATTATTAGAAATGAGGCTAGCATCATAAACCATAATATAATCAATGATCTCATTTATTTAAAAAATGGTCCTATCAGTCTGACAAGAAACTAGATGCAAAGATACAAGAAACGTTGAAGCCATAAAGGAACCAATAATAAAAGCTTTGAATTCAAGAATACTAATGATATTGTAAGCAATAGCCTCTTACATATTACTAGCAATGAACTTAGAGACACAAGAAACAATTTTAGGAGTGGTGTAATTAATTTGAGAAACAACGATGTACAGGATATAGCTGATATTACAAGCATGAAACTTAGAGATACCAATGATAATTTATGCAATGTATTTGATGTGCTTACAATAAAAAAACTCAAATATACTAATAACATTATGAGCATCGAACTTGAAGGTAAAAGAAATAGTATTAATACTAATTGGGTAGGTAGTGAAAATAAAGACACATTAGTTAGAAGTGATTCACCTTCTTGGATAACAAACCTTATCTTTTGGCACTTCTTTTTATGCAATGCAAATGGAAGAGATGTGGAGGTGCACTTATATTGCTAATTGTACTTTGTACCCCTGAACTATGAATTGCTTAAACAATACGCATTCTACAATATTACTAACAATGAATTTATAGATAGAAACAATAATTTTAGAAATGATATCATTTTAAATATAAAAAAGTAATTTTTGGGTGAATATTGGTGTATTATGGCTAGAGATAATTTCATGGCGAAAACATTTGCACTGGAGTTGCATTTTATTATGCTATTATTGCCTATATAGTTTGTATTTTGAGTCAAACATGACATCTATTTTATTTTTCAGTTAAATGAGGAACCTTAATGGATAACACACTTTATCTTGAGGCACTTTGTTTATAAATGTAGAATGTGGAGGTTCTTAGTTGGGTGTGTATTGCTGATCACACTTCTTCTTCCCTCTACACTCAACATTTCATAAACAAAATTATATCAACCATATTATTAATAACAAACTCAATGGCATTTGTGCAATCATTTTAGCGGAAATATCATTGCAAATATAACTATCAATAGTTTATATTTTCTAGTTTATATTCTCATTGCAGATATAACTTAGCAATAGTGATTCACCTTCTTGGATAACAAAGCTTATCATTTTAGTTTATATTTGCTAGATGAAATAGTGAATGTAGGTATGGATATAGTACTATGTGTAATGGTCCTTCAAGCTTATATATAAATTTGTAGCTCCTTATTAGCCTTAGTATCTTGGGGTATGAATATTGTAGTGCAAACCAAGAACATCCCAATTGAGATATATGTTAACGTATTGATCTATCTATTTTTATATGGTAAGGATACTATGTGGTTGGTTTGAAAAGCACATAATGATGTGTTAGAATTTGTGTAGTTATGTCTATATGTATATATGGCTTGTTATAACTAGAAATGATCTAGCATTTTGAACAATCAGATTATCTTTTTTACTATGAATTAGGTAGTGAAGAAAATAAAGACATGTTCTCAGAGAAATGATGTGACTTCTCAGATTACAAACCTTATCTGATTTTATTTATGTTTAGGTAATGCAGAATGTGTAGATGGGTAATTGGAAATACAAAGGCACATAGAAACCCACTGGGACAGTGGGACCTAAAGAGGAAGCATTAAAATCACGTAAGGAACTAATAATATAAGCTTTGATACGACAGATACACATGATTTCATAAGGAACCTGCGATATAAAATTCCTAGTAGAGAAGCTAGCTTTACAAAACATAATATAAGCAATGATTTCATTAATTTTAAGAAAATGGTCACATCAATTTGACAAGTAATGGGATATAAAGATAGCAGAAACATTGAAACCATAAACAAAATGACAATACAAACTTTGAATTCGAGAATACTAATGATATTGTAAGCAACAAACTCTACCATATTACTAAAAACAAACTAAGAGATACAAACATTACATTTAGTAGGGTTATCACTGATTTGACAAGCAAAAATATCAAGTTTACAATTGAATAAGAATCAAAATTAGAGATGAAAATGAAGATTTAAACTATAAATTTAACATATTTATAAGCAACCAAATAAAGGATACCAAATAAATTATTAGCATCCATCTTGAAGTTAGAAAATATAGTATTAATATGAATTGGGTAGCCAAGGAAAATAAAAGCACATTCGTTTGGAGAATGGAATCAAACTCATGCTTTGCATAACAAACAACTCCCAATATGCATATTTGAGGTGGAAACTATTGCCTACTTATGAATCCACATTAGAATGTTTATTAGGATTGTACCACTTCAAAAAAAAATAAGGACAATAATGGTTATAATGTTCCTCCTATTTCTCAAAAAAACTACAACGTGAAAAGCATATTCTATTGATTTTTGTAGAAAACCACAAGCAATATGGTATTTTATGAGATTAAAAATTAAGTGATTTATTGAATTTGTTGTTATTTGTTATGAACATCTGAAATCCTATACTGAGGGGGAAAAGACTCAATTATGAACTAATAAATTAAATTAATCATAATCCCGATGAAGTGGAAACTACAATTAATCATGATATAAGTCTCTCATGAAAGAATATAACTCTAAAAACATATAGAAGGGAAGATGAAAATTAGTTGGACTAGAAAGAATGGACATAGAAGTAAATGGCTAACCTAGGAAGAAAACATCGAAGCCCATGTTCTATGTGGCGACTTTGACTTAAAAATATTACAAGCAAAGCAAACATATGCACATAGGAAATGGAAGATCTAATCTCGTTGATGTGCTTTGGGAAATTACTTCTCCAAAAGGAGTATTCATCTTTCGGGTGATGTGGAGGTATATTTTCTTGCTTCAAGCTTGCACTCATAATATTAATATATAAATTATTATTGTACCATGTTAAATTAATGAAATTAAACATCCATATTTCACTTTGAGAAGTCAAGGAAATTTTGGCAAAAGAAATGTTTGGGTTGGGAGTAGGATAGAAAGTGTATGAAAGGAATGATGTATACAAAAAGAGGCACAAATGGCTACAAAAACAATTCCTTTGTACACCTTTTCTCACTCACTTCCTTGACACCATTTCTATGCATAGCAAAATAGAAGCAATTTGATATTAAATTAAAATATAAAATTTTCCTCCACATATTTTTTCAGCCAACCCCCTTCCGTCCCCCCAAAAAGACCTCCTTTCTTACGTAAGGGATTTACAACCTTATTAGTTCTAACATCATTCGACACAAAAAAACTATTTCTTATGTAGGTGACCTACAAACTTGTTGTTGTGACTTCATTGGGAAAAAAAAAACCCTTCCCTACGTAAGGGACCTAGAACCTTGTAAGTTATAACATCATTAGGAAGATCAATAGTAGTGTCACACATAAAATGTTAGACAAATTAGCAATTAAATGGCCACTAACCAAATTATCCTTTTTTTATAATTTAAGATTACTTTTGAGTCACTAGAAATTACCAAAAACAAATCAGTCTCCATAAGGGAATTATGTCACATCAAGGCTCATTGTGCTAATGGAAACTTAGAAATAAGACTTACATAAATTATAAAAACATTTTCCAAATTTACTGAAAAATAGAAATACTCAACATTTTCCCAAAATATTGGTTAAAATTGCTAGAAAAAACCACAAGGTAATCAAGTGTCAGCAGACTTATACCACCTAAGAGTGTGGTATAGTTCCTAGCAAGGTACTAAATAATGAGTATGACATGTTCCACCACATTATATTTAACGATCTCAACTATATCCAAGCATTGATATCATTGACGAAAAAATGCAAACCCTTTTCATAAAATTCAAAATATTAAAGAAATAATACTCTTAAATTCAAATATGGTTCTATATATTGAAATAATTCAATTTGAGAGTAATGAATTTTCACGTTAAACAACACTTCAAACTTCTGAAAAATATATAACAGTGATTAAAAAGAAAATAGAAGATATATTTAATTAATATAAATATTGCGACAAATATATACTTAATTTCAATAACTAATTATATTTTATTAAAATAAAATAATTAAGATATATTTAATCTTATTTCATTTCTTTTTTTTGTTTTTTTTTTCATTTAAACATAGCTAAACATTGATTTATTGGCTAAATTGAATTTTACATAATAATTATGATACACATGATACCGTCATCTAAGATATAATAATAAACCTATGACTAGAAAGCAAGTTCCATCTACATAAAGTCAATAAGAAGTCCTCCATTTACTAATCTTGACATTGTCAAAGGAAAAATGCTATATGGATCTAGAATAAAAACATTATGGGAACCCAAAAAAAAATTATCCAACATAAAGCAACCAAGAGAAACTATAGAGTATACCAGATAGAATTACAAGTGCGTGCCTCCTATCGAACTTGGGTAGTGGATCCATAACCCAATCCCATGGAAAATACCCCATGCTTAGTTGGTGACCCAGTTGGAAAGCCTCATATTCGATGAAACTAGGAAACATTGTAAGTTTTTTCTTTGATAGTGCATTAACACCTTGGTTTAATTCTCGATGTATATCTTGTGTTAATATAACTTGTTGAAAGTTGACCTTAATCTTGTGGATCCTATGCAAAAAGTGCCCCAAGAATGGTGGAGTAAAATTTTTTCCTTTATTGATCTAATTTAAATTAATTTTTAATCACCAAAAAAGTGCGCCACACCAATATTGTGCAACCTTGCATGGTATAGAATTCCCCAAATAGTAATTATATCTGCTCAACTATTAGAATTGAAACATCCACCCTAGTAAAAGTAGAGTGAGTAAATTTTGTTGATTTTCATCCTCAAACTACATCCATAGATGGAGTATTATGCTACCCCATTGAATTTTCCAATAGGAAAATAAATTATATGTTCCCCATGCCTTAGAATTTTTGGGATGTTGTGATTTGTAGTTTGTCCGTATTTCATAAAATAGGCATATTTGTTTGTACCAATACGATTGATGTTATTTGGCCTATATTAAAAAATTGTGGCATTATGCTCCCTCCAAATGCATGAGCAAATGAGGAAAGGAAGATATTTTTTCTCACATGTCAAATCAAACCAATCTCTAAAGAAAAATTCCATAGATGTAAAGCACCAATCTGCATTAATCCGAACCCATTGTAAGACATATATCTAAGTTGTATTAAAAAATACACCTAATAAACAAATGTAAAAAGTAGTGAGGTGACCCATGACATAAACTGCATCTACTAGGACCCTGAAACCCTCACTTACACAAGTTTTCCAAGGTAAGTACACTATTCCTCCATATGCGCCATCCAAACAACAAAAAATTTGTTGGCATGTGCCACGACCAAGCCCTGTAAAACCAACATTTATCTTCCAAACATCCAAGAGAGGAAAGAATTTAATTGTAAGTGATGTTAACATAGATATGGCCCTTGATAAAGTCACCATACCAACAAATTTTATCATCCTCCTCGCTTAATGAAATGATAGCCATAGACAATTGATGTATATATTGGTTTTATATGTCAAATAACTAGTCATAAATGTCCATCTTCATGATATCCATCCAAATGGGATATTTTTGTTGTGTATCCCATCCCTTCTAAATCTAAGAAAAATGTAAAATGCCTTTTGCATGTAAATGATTGTGAATATTGATAGGCAACTTATTTCCCGCCACTACTCCTGTAAAGGGTCAATTATGATCATACCGCCCTACCCTTGCTGATGAACCAACAAATGTTTTCTATAGATCACCTTCTGGTTGTCATAAAACCTCTCGAAATGAATGATCCATAATTAGTGCTTATAATTCCCTGTTTGATCAATTCTTGTGGTTCCACATGCTTTGAATATTTTTTTTTTATCATTTCATGTGATATGCTAGACTTAAAAGTAGCCCTCAAAATTATTATATGCCCAATCGAGGTAACTAATAATTTTTATACTCATCCTCCATATTATAGCCTCTTGGTTGCTAACCAGATGTATCTTCATACCTTCCTTAGTACCAGACTAGATGAAATTTACAATTATATCATCAATATTTGTTGTGGTCATTCTCGAGAGTCCATATAAGTGTATCTAATACATCAATATGTTCATAAGTACATATTGAACTAAGATTAATTTACCACCAAGAGACACTGAATTGTTACCATTTACTTAATATTTCCCTAAAGTTGTCTATGAGCCATTAAAAGTTCGCAAGGCGGTATCTATTTGATTTCATATGAAACTCCAAGTATGTGAAACTCAATTCCACGGAGCGTACGAAACAATTATTATGTTAGATATCTCCTTGACTTGTTTAATCTTTGACAATGCATATATTAGCACGGGTTTGGGAGAGTTCATGACTAACCTGGAGTCATTCCCAACTCTCATGATCATATGATGAAGGTTGATTCATCGAGCAACCAAAACCTATCGAAAGAGTAGTATCTCATCCACAAACATGAGCTGAGTGATGCATACATGTCTAGTTAGTTGTAAACCAGTAAATAAACGTTGTGCTATATCCACAAAAATCTTACTACTCATACCTTCAATGGACAATTAAAACATCAATGGAGATAACAAATAACTCTGGTAAAAACCAAAGAAGGCATCAATGAAACATGTTGGAACACCATTAATAATAAAAACATAACTCATTGAATTAATTCATGTCATAATCCATTCAATGACCTCCACAGAGAGACCAATCTTATCCAATATCAAACTAAGGTAGGTTCTATCCACACTATGATATGGTTGATGTAGATCTAGATTATAAATAATGGTTTTCTTATCACATATTTAGCAATGTGTAGAGCATCATATGATTAGAATTTAATGTGAGGATCTAAATTTTTCTATGTTTTAGGAAACAAAATTATTCAACAAATAAATGAGATGATAGACAATCTATCATCTAACTAGCAATAATATTTGAAATCAGTTTGTACAGTATATTACATAGTGATATTGGCCAAAAGTACCTCAAATTATTAGGTTGTCTTGATTTTTGGAGTCAAAGCAAGGAAGATCACATTGATAGTGCAAAAACGTTTCTTGTGTCAGCAAGCCCCTTCCAACATATTTAATAGAATAGGTCCCATGATATCATAGAACTATGTGAAAATCTCAATGGTTCAACCATCCACACGAAGAAAATTGTCCTTTAAGCATATTCTAAAGACATTGTGTATCTCTCGAGTGAGATAGATTGCACTACCTTCGTGTCATCCTCCTCAAATAAAATTGTAGGATAAGATATAGAATAACCAAGTTAGTTATTAAGATTGAAATCTTCCTCGACCTTAAAAAATTCCTTGAAATATTCCACTACCTTTTGGTTAATATCCCCAATTTGAGTAACTTTTCTCCCTACTCCATCCCTAATCACCCAAATGGTATTTTATTTTCTTCTATTCATAACAATTTTTTGGAAAAGTTTGGTTTCTTGTGTGTACATGCTATCCATACTGCTCGATTCTTCAAACACCACTCCTTTTCCTTCTTATTTAAATGGTCCCTCTTACGTGATTTGAGCTCCATAATTCTATGATGCACTTCTATTAAAATGAAATATTGGGAAAGTGGATCACCAATCCTATCCATCCTCTCATCAATCACGTTTAGTTCCTATTTGTGGTAATAATGTTTTAGAGCAATCCATTTACGAAGCATTTTTTTCAAATATTTCAACTTATTCACCACCACCTCGATCCCTAACTATGTAGGATCCACTAAATGAACATACCACGTAGTTCTGATCAGTTTTCATATCTCATGGTCTTTCAAAACAAGTATGATTAAAATTGAAAGGAAGCCTAGTCTAGGGTTGATCCCCTTACCACTACAAGTTAATGGGGGCATGGTTTGATATAATAGTGACAATGATTTGAAAACCCAAAAATATTTAATTTAATTCTCATGTAATAGGAAATGACCTAATTTCTTAGCTATGTTGAATGGGAAAGCCCTTCCATTTATCCATATAGGTGTAATTGGATTTGGGCATATATACACTACATTATTATTTATAAAGGGTTCTAGAAAACATGAGCCCAATCGATCTAGTCTGAAACTACACTACCAAACTTCTTCACTCGATATTGTTAGATTCATACCCCTTGCCATTATGAGTAAATCCAGATTCACTACACCACATGCATCTATACATTTCCATAAAATATTCCTATTATTATATGGGTTGTAGGTGTTGAGTATGATTATGTGGTGTGGCATACCCTGAATGTAACTAGACACTAATATGCTTGCATAGTGTTTATAGGAATTGGCATTAATCATGGGCGAATCCCACATAGACACCATCCTTCCTAACAAACCATTCAAGTCAGTCACAATAGTCAAGAACTAGAGAAAATATTTAAAAATATTTCTGAGCCTTATCCCATGGAACCATAGTTTCCTACATGATAAAGAGAACAAGGCTCAACCATGTGATAAGGTGTTTTCAGGATTTTCCTTTGGATGGATTTCGTATCCCTTGAAGACTTAGTGATAAAATCTTCATTAGGAAGCCCTATATTGGGCACTTGCACTCTAAAAACATGAGAATGAGTGGCATCAGATATTCATGCATATTGGCGGTTCATGTCGTCAATGTCGTCTAGGTTTTCGAATGCCCTAGAGTGAGGGATGGTTTTCAATCTTACCCATACTTTCCTACCATTTATGGTAGTAACATTCATTCATTTTCTATCTTTCTGATTTGTCCTGATGATGGACCCCCTTTGGGGTTTGAAACGTCGACTCAATGAAGAAAATATTGTGGACAATCTGGATCATACCACTGCAAAAAACTTCCAAAGAAGCCTGAAATCTAAAATTACTTCCCTATACGGAGAGGAAACATGGAAAGATATTTTTCTTCTCGAAATCCTAAGGATAAAAATTGAGAGGAGAACGGCTGACCTGCAATTCCTGAGACAATGTATCTTTCATTCATTTTCTATCTTTCTGATTTGTCCTGATGATGGACCCCCTTTGGGGTTTGAAACGTCGACTCAATGAACAAAACACTCTGGACAATCCGGATCATACCACTGCAAAAAACTTCCACAGAAGCGTGAAATCTAACATTACTTCCCTGTACGAAGGGGAAACATGGAAAGAGATCTGTCTTCTCGAAATCCTGAGGATAAAAATTGAGAGGGGAACGGCTGACCTGCAATTCCTGAAACAATGTATCTTTCATTCATTTTCTATCTTTCTGATTTGTCCTGATGATGGACCCCCTTTGGGGTTTGAAACGTCGACTCAATGAAGAAAATATTGTGGACAATCTGGATCATACCACTGCAAAAAACTTCCAAAGAAGCCTGAAATCTAAAATTACTTCCCTATACGGAGGGGAAACATGGAAAGAGATTTTTCTTCTCGAAATCCTGAGGATAAAAATTGAGAGGAGAACGGTTGACCTGCAATTCCTGAGACAATGTATCTTTCATTCATTTTCTATCTTTCTGATTTGTCGTGATGATGGACCCCCTTTGGGGTTTGAAACGTCGACTCAATGAACAAAACACTGTGGACAATCCGGATCATACCACTGCAAAAAACTTCCACAGAAGCCTGAAATCTAACATTACTTCCATGTACGGAGGGGAAACATGGAAAGATACCTGTCTTCTCGAAATCCTGAGGATAAAAATTGAGAGGAGAACGGCTGACCTGCAATTCCTGAAACAATCTATCTTTCATTCAGTTTCTATCTTTCTGATTTGTCCTGATGATGGACCCCCTTTGGGGTTTGAAACGTCGACTCAATGAACAAAAGACTGTGGAAAATCTGGATCATACCACTGCAAAAAACTTCCACATAAGCCTAAAATCTAACATTACTTCCATGTACGGAGGGGAAACATGGAAAGAGATCTGTCTTCTCGAAATCCTGAGGATAAAAATTGAGAGGAGAACGGCTGACCTGCAATTCCTGAAACAATGTATCTTTCATTCATTTTCTATCTTTCTAATTTGTCCTGATGATGGACCCCCTTTGGGGTTTGAAACATCAACTCAATGAACAAAATACTGTGGACAATCCGGATCATACCACTGCAAAAAACTTCCACAGAAGCCTGAAATCTAACATATCAAGGGCTAATGAATAATTCAACAAAAGATACAAACGCCATATAAATGGGGAGGAAAATAAGATGCATGTTGTGGTTCCAAGTGAGGAACTCAAGGTTATTACCAATCAAGTTGGTAGGAGAAATGGAATCATGTATAGTGTCCCCAACATTTTGATTCACCAAATTCTTGAGCAAGGGAGTGGGTGGGAGCGAAACTACGAGCAAGGCCTATATATGATTCAACAGTTAAATTGGAAAGAGAATTCACCACAACCATTGAGCTGTCATCTCACATCGATAGAGCATTAAAAATGTGACAACATACCATCAAATGAGTGTTAAGAGTGGAGGATTTGTGCAGTGTGCTGGAATGTCATGAAATTTATTCTAACTTATTTATTATGTGTTAACCTTAATAGTTTCACCACAAGAATTAGAAGAATTTATAATGGGGGAAAGAGAGAGGAACATCAAAGTTACTTGGATTGTCATTTTTTGAAGCTCCTCTCCCAAGTTTGTTTCAAAACTGTTGCAGAGTGTTGTAGGTTACTATCCCACAACATGTCTTAAATTTATTTCCTTCGAGTTCCACGATGCATGAACCTTTGAGGGAATTTGGAAAAGACATGATGAATCTTGTGGGATACCAAACAAAAATGGTATATGTCCTAATAGTCAATTCTTTAATGAACAAAAGTTAGACACCATAAAAGTTCCATCTCTGTCGGCAAACCACATGTGAATTTGAGTTCCACTAAAATCCATGCAACCCACTTGTACAGAGCTACAAGTCCAGCATCATCGAGAATAAAATTCTTCTTATTGTGTCACCGATGGACTCCATAGCCTTCATCATACATAATTCAAGGGGTAAACTATGTATCTTTACCTGGACAACCTCCTACTTTGTATCATCATAAGTGGATTAAAGGCAATGAAGGTATGACAAACTCAAATTCACATAACCCACTTGTAGAGAGCTACGAGTCCAACATCATCGAGAATAAAAAATATTCTTGTTGTGTCACCGATGGACTCCATAGCCTTCATCATACATAATTCAAGGGGTAAACTATGTATCTTTACCTGGACCAACCTCCTACTTTGTATCATCATAAATGGGTTAAACTTTGTATCATCATAAATGGGTTAAAGCCAATGAACGTGTGACAAATTTAAAAAATTGTGACAATCCACCTAAGGTATCTTCAGGATACGAACTCAATCTTCATGCAAAAAGTGGACCGTGAACCACCCATTCATCACAACACTTAAACGATCCCCTCTTCAACTTTCTAACTTACATATTGATTACAATGAGTTTCAATCACATGAATTTAAACGATCCCCTCTTCAAATCTTTCGAGCTTATCTTCTGAGATTCAATCAACACACAACGAAAAACATAAAAAGTGAGGCAAGTAGGCAAGAGTTTTATATTTCATTTTCAAACCACGGAATGCATATTTTTAGACTACCACTACAACCGATCGCTTTTTAAAAGAATATTAATTTAAGAGAGAAAAAAATATTGTATATTGTATTTTAGAGAGGGTTTCAAATTATTGTTTTATAAAATTGTGTTTATAAAGACAATATATAATACAAAATTGTCTCTATAAAAGACAATATATAAAATAAACATTATTGTTTGTTAGGAGACATTTTCAGTTTTGTCTATCCAGAAACAATACACTTGACGTGGGATTAAAGGCATATTGTCTTTATAGACACAATATGTCTTGTTATTGTTTCTCTAGAGAGAATAACAAAATATGCTTAAGAGAATATAATATCATTTTTGTGTCTTAAAAAATGAATCAAAAAAAATATGTCACAAATAAAATAAACAAAAATAAAAAAAATATTTAATTAAAAGTAAACTACACTATTATGCTATTCACTGATTAAAAATATAATAAGACAATAAATAATAATAAAATCTTGTTTGTATAGTGGTGGATATTTCATGCTAAATAATTTAATTAATTGTATTTTAAATTTTATATTTTATAATTTATACAAAAAAATTATATAAAATAATTTATCTAAAATAAAAATTTGACATTTTTTTTGTGATCACTATTTATTTTTAGTAATTTATGGAAAATATATTTAAAATTGATATTGAAAAGTTTTACTTACTTGAATATTGAAATATTTGTTGAAATAATTTAAGGTTAAATAGATGTCATGCTAGGCTAGAGGTAATTTGATAAATCAATCATTTGTCAATCAAAATCATAAAAATGGAAAACCCTAGGTATAAACTAGTATTAGGAGTCCAAGGAAAAGCATATATGGTCCTAGTTAAATTTTTTTGACAAATTGTAACTTACTTATACATTGGGGTCAAAGTTTGCCCAAGGGCACTATAGCACAATTTTGAGGAGTGTGGCACATTGCCCAAACTTATAGTGACCAATGGAGAGTCAATTAGTATAACATAAATCTTATTTCTTTGGACATTGTGAAATCTGTCACCTATCAAACAAGGAACACAATATTTACATGGAAACACTTTTGTGATAACCACAAAACTTGCCTTATGATTAGTTGTAGGCCCCATGTTATTTATAGGTACCAACCTACAATGTGTCAACCAACATTTTCAAAATAGAGCTATAGTGGATTCCCATAGCGATTTTAAGATGTATGGGTAGTTTTGCAAAGTAAAATATGAGTAGGGTTTGACTTTAATGACCATTTCGGTATAAGATCACCTTGATTTAATTATCATTCTATATGTTCATTACAAGTGAAATTTCTTACATAGCTAATTGACTGTTCTCATGGACACTCCTCCACAAAGTTAGGCACTTGTTAATGGTTAACCCCTTATTCGCATTTTGCATTATGATATACTATGACCTTTTTTTTTGGTAGTGATTAGGAATGCAAACACTTCATGAAGGCTTTCCTCTAGTTTTTTATTTGGCTTACTTTGAATATTTTTGTAGGTAGGTTAGATTTGGTTTTTATCTTAAATTCTTAAAGAGATTTGAATGCATTTCTTGAATATTTATATTCTTTTTTTCAATGTTTTTTTTGTGACACTTTTACCGAGGGCCACTTTTGTATATCATCTTACTTCTGTCACACACTCTTAATTGCTAGAACAAATAAGATACATATTGGGATTAAATGATTATTTATATGGGGATTTTCTTTCTTTCTTGAATTTTTATCCTATTCAAAGGTTCAAAGTATTTTTCAATGAATATTTTTAATTGGGTAATTGGGCTACCTTCTAAAATCCCATGTTCACTGTGTTTTCCATTTCAATAGAGAACTTCTTAGTTTTCTCCCTTTATTTTTGAGCTTTCCATTTTCTTACAAATGTGCTTAGCAAGAATTATAAAACCAAAAAAATTTGATCTTGACAAGTATATATGTTGAGACCCTTTAAAACCTATACTATTCCAATTTTATTTCAATGATATGAAATATTACAAAATAAATTTAAGAGTTTACCGTGTTTTGGAATTTATACGTAATACTAAAATTGGTAAGTGTATTTAAACTTTTTAAGTCCTTTTCTAGTTCGATAGATGCTTAAGTTGAGTGATATGAGATTCAATAACACTAATTTCTTTAATCTCTTTACTATCATAAATTTATTACCCCCTTATTCTAAAAGATGGAATGTTTTAACTTTATAAAACTTATAGCTAATTATAAAACTCAAGAGACATATTTTTGTCTATTTTGTATGCAAAACAATTCCATAAAAAATTCAAATAAACTTATTAATAACTAGCACACCAAAAATATTTGGTGCACATGCACAAGATGTAACATTCCATTCACAATCAAAACCTCAAACCCAAATGTCCTTAACCAATATTTTTTTTGACCAATCCAATCATATGGAACAAGTGTACCTACAAATCATGAAATCTTGGGAGTCCAATGGAAACAATTGTTTTACCCTCGGTCAAGGTTTACGTTTTACGGTAATTGTAAATCAAAATTTGTAGGCATCTAAGGATACTTTAGCATTTTTTTCACATAATATATAACCCAAATCGAGCACCATAAATGATTTTTAAGGATTTTATGTTTTGTTCAGCTAAGACTCACAAGAGACTTCTATGCATAATATCTCAACCCAAAACCCCTCTTTATACACAATTGGACATTATTGAGAAAAATCATGGCAGTACTGATTGTAAAATAAATTAATTCTCATCTAATTGAAAACTAAGAGAGAGGTTACCTAGCTATAATGTAGTGTGAAAATCCCATCACAATTCATGATATGTCCATTACATTCCTACATATATTTATGGTTAGTTGTAAGTAGCTTCTTGCACCCATTTATGTACATATTATGAATTTTGTGTGGGGTAATATACACCAAAGAGAATTATGTAAATTATTTTCATAAGATTTAAAAATTGTTCTTTTTCAATTCCTGCATGACCATGTTACCCACAATCACTCTAGTCATGATTGTATAAAGTTTACCCGCTTATGGAAATATTGCTTTAACCATTACTAATTAAAACCCTACTTTAGGAGATACTGAAATATGTCAATTTCTTCCCAATTTAATGAAAGAGAGCATTACCTTACTTGTCGCTTGGATTTCTAGATTCCAACATGTTAGGCCAAGAAGCTAACCCGCTATATGGATTTCCATTAATACGACAGTCATTATATACCTCAAAGTGCTCAGATTTGGTATTGCAACTCTAAGGTTTGTTCAAATTACTTTATCTACTTACTTACATCTTTACATATTTCACCCGTTGTATGAGGATCAAGTTCTAAGATTGGAGTTTGGGAGTTCGAGAATAATTATGAATCTTTCAAATTTTTCTCTTCCAACTGAAATTTTCTGTAATTTTTTCACTTGTAGAATATTTTCATAGGTGAATGTCAATCTCAAGAGGAATATAATTAACTTACAAATATTCAAGAAATTTTGATACTACACGATCTCCTTTGTTTCCTCAAGTTTGGTTGTCATTTCACTCATAAATTCCTGGTCCATTTCAAAAATTGTTCAAAAAAATCTGCAATAAACACTCGTTAGATTACATGACAAAGTGACCATCCCCATTCACTCTATTAACATAAATATATTAAAAAAAAATCACAAAACTATTGAGAATGGCAGATTAAATGAAAATAATAAGCAGAATGAGCCCATATAGTTACCCATTTCTAGGGCTCATCATCACCTTCCTACTGAATGGGTTGCTCATCCTTTGAGTAAGTAATCCAATTCTTCATCTTTAATAGCTTTAATAGCTTCCCTTACATCCCAAGCCTCTGATGTGATGTCTTCCTCTTTGTCATGGAAACGTGCTTTCTTGTCCACTTCCTCCCATTGTTTCTATTCTTCCTCCTCCTTATCTCCTTCTAACAGTCTTAACAGTAGTGGAGGACTGAACTTAAGACCAATCCAGTTGGCTTTCATGTTTTGGATTGAGCGTTTGTATCGGGGTACTCTCCTCATGGCCTCCCTTATCCTGCTTGGAGAGTGATACTCCATAATCCTTAAGCTATGTGGTAGTGTATTCCACCTCCTCATGCATGCATGAAGGAAATCATCGCCAAATAATCTCTCCATATCTTGAAAATGAGCAATAGCTTGTGCTTGCTTGTCAAAATAATCATGGAGAACTTGGTGATTGGATACAAGTTGTTTATGGGCATAGATGAGAGCCAATGGTTCTGTTGGTTCTGTCCTTATTATCACGGGCTCACTTAGCTCTTTTGCCATTATCTTTTGAATTTCCACTGCTTTCTTTTCCTCATGGGTCATCCAGGAAGCCATAGCCACTAGCTGTAAATCTCCCAATGCTGCATTTGGATCCCATAAATTCATGTCAAGAAGTGCCATGTTGTGTAGGTAAAATTCTGCTAACCTTGCTTTATCTTCAGCTGAGCTATGATCACATAAATCCATAAACTGACCATAATCTTGAAATGGGATTGTGACCCTTTGGGCCATGTTTTAATCTAGAATTGGAGCCACTGCTCTTTGAGATACAGTACATAGGATCTAGCTGGCTATCTGCACTGCAAGGCCTCCATTGCCTAGCTGGCCATGCAGGCCATGTGGGCTTCCTTTTCCCTGCACAGCCTTTTTAAAATCAACACTTCAGTTGCTGCCTGAGATTCTCTTTCTTGCTGCTATTTCATCAGTGTTTCAATAATTGTTTGTGGTTCTTCTTGTTGTTGTTGTTTCTTTGTTGCCTCGTTATCTGCTAGGGGTCCTTCATTTTGTTTCTGTCCTTCCAAGACTAGCAGCTTGTCTCCCCCTTGAGGTTTTCGTTCCTGTAACTACTTTTCAAACAATTCATTTTCTTATTGTAGGTGGGCTCTTCTAATGCTCTCTGTGTGCCCTACCATGCCCAAGTCCCTGCTCAACTCTCTCAACTTGTTTTCCATGTGCCCTGTATCTTCAACTCCTTTAGATTTAGCAATCTGCATCTAGGTGTGGGTCCTCACCCTTTCTTTTCCTAGTTCGAAGAGAAGAGGTAAAAAAAAAATTGTGGGATGATCTTCCGACCTTATAGAAGATTGTAATAGGAGCCTAAATTAGGTTGAGGGCTTGGCTCAGGTATTTCGTTTTCCTTACCTTCCTCTCGTGACTATTATTCTGCTTTTTTCCAATCTTTCAATTTCTTTAAGGTTGGCCAGTGTCTCTTGTAGAGAGGTTTGTGCCTCTTGTAGGACTGCTTTGGAGTCCATCAATTTGATTGTTTCCTTCTAGGTGGAGGTCTTTGGATTCCCTCTGTCGTAGGTGATAGAGATTTTGGAGGGAGATTCCTCCCTTGCTACAGTAGGTGCATCCTCAATGGTAATGGGTTCTTTTGATGGTGGTTGGGGCTTGCTAGTGTTTCTGGGGATAGTTCCTCCCGTTGTTTTTCTGCTTCACCCTCTGCAGTTTTTCCTGAGTCTGTTGTTTTTGCTTTTGTGTCTGCTATCTCTAGCGGTGCCTTTTCTTTTTCTTGCTATGTCTATGCCTCTCCTGTGGCAGTCTTTTTCTGAGCCTTCGTGGGCTTCTTTTTCTCAGCTTCTATTATCTTCCTCTTCTCTGCTTTTGATGTTGTTTTCTTTCCTATCTTAGGTTCAACTGTGGTTTTGTCTGGCTTTTCCTCTTCTTCCTGTTTTTCCTCTTTTTATTCTTCTACTTGATATTTTTTGGCTCCTCATGAATTTCCTTCTAAAGTGCGTCTTTCTTCTCCTCCTCTTCACTACCGGATGGACTAAGTTCATCAGTAAGAGTTTTGATGTCGTCTCCTCTAGACATGTTCCAGAAAATTTCCCAAGCTATAGGGATGGTGTATGTGTGTAGGGCATCTTCTACCAATAATTTGATGAGCCCATGGTGGGCCATTTGGTCTGGAACCCCTGCATTCAACTTGGTGCCATATTCTATCAAAGATTGGAGGAGGAAATATGGGAGACTAAATTTTCTAGCTGCAAGTAGGTCCATCCCATATCTTAGTTCATGTAATAACCTGAAGTGATAACCATAAACTATATTGAATCTCCTTTCAGAAGAGATATATTTCATGATCTGGTAGCTGACCTCATTCCATGGAGGAGGCAAGCTTGTCCTTCTGACCCCATTCTTATCCTCTACAGGATGCTCATCAAGATAAAAAAATTTCTTTGTAGCAACTTGTACTAATGGTTTTTCTTCTTTGATCCAAGGGAGCCCAAGTCGAAGACCTCTGATTCTGTTGATAAAATCTGGTGTAAGTTCTAAGGTCAGACCCCTAAAACTGACTGTAGCATGTGCTTTGGAATGGGGTCTTCAGGACAGTAAAAATTCCTCGGTCACCTCTTCGTCATAACCATGAATTCTCTCAGAGAAAGACATCCAATTTGCACTCGTGAAGAGGGCCACCACTTCGGGGTGGTCATGCAATTTGTTGGAGTTCAAAGGCTCTTTCCTCATAAAACCTCCTGGCATGGTGTTTAGTGACTTTTGAAAATGCTCAGGTAAGGAAGAAGGCAACAACTTTCAAAACTGGAAACAAAGGGATAGCTGAGTTTCATCTTTTCTGGAACCAGAGAGGGAATTTCTCATGTTCTTCTATTTTCACAATATCAATTTGCAATTTTTCCTCCGTTCAAACTGTTTTCAACCGGAGTTTACGTCTCGAATTTTGGAAGAAATCAATACTTTTATAGAACAAAGAATATATAACACAATGTTTTTCGCAGAGAAGACAGACTTGTAAATCCATTTTTCACAGTCTTGGTTTCTATGGTTGCATCCCTTTTTTAGAAGAATACGAGAAAGGAAAGAAAAAACAGATTTTTGAGTGCAGAGAAGAAAATGGAGAGACTTTATGGAATTCAGGAAAACACATGGAGAATTTCAAGCTCTCTTTCCTTTCCTTTTTCAACCCAATGTCGTGCTTCTAATTCCACCGCCTTGTATAGATGTAAAACATGCAGAGTGGGTTTCTGAGCCTACCTCATTTCGAGCTTGAATTTGGAAGAAAATTTGAATTTTTTCTCTACAGAGTTGCTCTCGGGTCTTCCCATAAAAAGCCTCCTATAGATGGTGTTCCCACTCCTGTAGAATGTAGTAGTACTCCTGTAGATCCTGATAAGCAGGAGGGTTTTAAAAAACTGGCAGAAAATGACTGGTTCACTATTCTGAAGGTGGTAGATAAGTGCTGCAGTAGAGAACTCATCGATGCAAATGAAAACAAAAGGTGGTGGAGGTTTAGACTGCACTGTACTTAAGATGATGGTGTAATCTACGGTGATGAGGTGAGGTGGCAGGATGGGTATGTTATCACCATCCGGACCATTGGTCCTACGCTAGTGTCATTATGGTTTTTCATGTTGCCTAACCACCATCACCTCCTTATTCTCGTTATACGCCGCGAACACTACCGGTTATGAGTTATTTATTCTCGAGTTGACGTGCCACACATGCTGACTGCGTATCTGAACTACGATTTGAATTGGATGACGCTCATTTGAACTCCATGAGGGTGTTTTGAACTGAACAAGGGCAGCCAGTTAGGTGGCCACAGATTCTATTTAATCATGACCATTCGAATAGTTCATGCAGTTCCTAAATAATATTCATGCCACTAATGAATAGGTTTAGCCACTTACCTATTAGTCGTTGTTGTGCTCTGCATGCAGGACATCCTTTTCTCATTGTTGCGGATGTTGGTGCTCTGCATGCTCAGACATTGGCTTATGCTAGTGATGCTTCGATTAGGCTTTGCTCTTTGCATGTTGTATACGTCTTGGCTGGGTTGACCCTGTTTCTGGAGTTTGTTTTTTAAAGGGATAAGCCACTACAGAAATCCTGCACGATTTCCTGTAGCTGCTTCTCCCTTTAAAATTTTAGGCTGACGCTTGAGCAAGGGATAAAGAGATAGCTAAAGAACGTTTTGAATGAAAGGAATAATAGCTGGAAGTCATCAGGTAAGAACGAGTGAAGAACGTTGCTCCTTTATTTATCATCATTTTTTTTGTGTTTAAGGAATGAAAGAAATAGAATTGCTATATTTTTCTATGCAAGGAAAGAAAATCAAGTGGAAGTGTGGGTGTGCAAGGATGGAATGGAGAGTTGGGTAGATGGATGGTGGTAGGTAGGTCCATAGGCCTCCTAGACAAATTTCCAGCCTTTAGATTCTTCTCTGAAATTGATTTTGGGCTTTCTATAGTTTCTAAAGGAGCTTCCTGTAGAATGCACAGAGTTTCCTGTAGGATGTATAATTTTCAGAAAAAATGAGACCAAGGCCTGTGAAAGACAATGGCGATGGAGGAATGAGTTATCAAGGTTGTATGCAGCCTGGCCATGTGTTTTCTATTGTGTAACCCTCCTCCAACTTGTAATGCACTAAAAAAGTTAGGCCTTTTCTGTTTTTTCTCTTTTATCATTTTTTTCTTTTTTGAGACAGCTGGGGTGCGTCTAGGAGGTTTTCACCCTCACTACCTACCCTCGGTCCCTCCAAGAGGTTTTCACCTAGGGATCTTTTATTCCTTTTTCTGCTTTTTTCTATGTTTTTTTTTTTTAATGTATGTTTAGTGTGTGGGTGGAGTGGAGACAGGGACCTGCTCTACTACCAACATTGTTTTACCCTTATTCTCAATGAATTCCTTTTTAGTAAGGGGCTTTCTGTGGATCTTCAACCTATCCCCATTGACGAGCATGGGTATGGCTTCTTCATCAATGTTCTAGATCAGGACTGAACCATTGTCATTGCATTTTTCTACTGTGTATGCTCCCAACCATCTTGTCCTCAGTATGCCTTGAAATATTTATATCTCGAATCATATAGCAGTGCCCAATCTCCTTGCTAGAATTGTTTTTCTTTGAGGTGTCTGTCATGCCATATTTTTCTTTGAAATTGGAATAACTATGAGTGCAGTAGGGTATGCAATATTTGTTTATCCAATCAATTTAACTGAATCAATCTTTCCTTTTGTGCATGGCTGAGATCTAGTTCGAACTAAGATTCCATCTTTAATGTGCTATATTAAAATTCTATTGATAGCAGAGCCTTCTTCCCATAGATCAACTCATAGGGTGTGAACACTGCGGTTGTTTTCCAGGTAGTGTTATAGGCCCAGGTGGCCTCAACCAGTCGATCTGCACAATATTTTCTACCGTTGCTCACTACCCTAGTCAAAATCCCTTCCAAAGATTTGTCAGTGACTTCCACCTATCCATTTGCTTGTGGATGATAAGTGGTGGAAGTTTTGTGCTTAATATTGTGATGTGTGAGCAGGTCTTCAACCATATTGGAGGTAAATTGACTCCCTTGATCTATGATTAGCTCTCTTGGATAGCCAAACTTGTAAAAGATATTTTCCCTCAAAAACACAGCTATGTTTTCTTTTGTTGCTGCCTTGATTACCTTTGTTTCTGCTCATTTTGTCATATAATCAGTACACACAATGATGTAAGATTTATGTTTTGAAGGAGGCTTGATAGGACCCACAAATTGCATGCCCCACTTCTCAAATGGCTCGAAAGTCACTTGTAGTTGCAGGGGCATCTCATCCCTTGGAGTAGGTTTCCCCATCCTTTGACATCAGTCACATTGGCTGATATACCTCTTGACATCTTGATGAACAGTGGGCCAATAGTAAGTTGCTTGCAGAATTTCGAAGGCAGCCCTTTTTGCTGCAAAGTGGCCCCTGTATTAGGTGAATGGGGCACTTTTCCTTATGATCTTGCTCTTCTCTTTTGAGGACAGGTGTGGCGGAAACTATGTTGAAACCAAATAATTTGCTATATTAACAAACCACAGAGAGAGTACTGAAATAGAAAATAGGTGTTCATGTGGCATTTGATCATCCACCATTCCTTCTTGATGCAGGAGCATCATCTCTGAAAAACACCTTGTATTTTACCCAAGCTAGGGGGTTTCATGTTTTGAAGAAATATTAAAATTTCATGTAAATATTAATATTATTTTGAGTGATTCATTAATTATTTGTGAGAAATTGTAAATGTGAGAGAAATTAGTTTCTAGATTATTTAGAATTAATGGGGGAGGCTAAGTTGGAATTAGTTTCTAGGTTTTAGGGATGAGAATCTATCCTTTAGGGAGGTTGAGAGATTTCTGGTTCAGAATCAGAATTGATTCATGAAACCATGTATTTGTGTCAATTGTGTTTTCCATATATAATTCGAGAGAGTGAGGATAGAGGTGGGAAGCGTGTGTGAAGTTAGTTTTTTTAGAAGTTGAAGGGTGATCGAATGAAGATCTGGCCAAGGTGAGAGGAAGTTCGTAAGTAGTTTGCATAATTAATGAAGAATTGAGTTTGTGTTAATTTCCATTGTGTGATTATGAGACTCTTATTTCTGAATTGTATGAGATTAAATAAGTTGAATTTTTTGAGAGATTGTGGGATCGATCTGAAATAATCGATGACTGACATGGTTAAAATTATGACATAAACTTGTGGAAAGTTGAATGCATTGAATTGGGTGACAATTTTGTGGGATTGATTGTAATCCAAAGTACTGAGTCTGCAGGGTTTGTAGGGCTCAGTTCTTTTGAATTTAATTGCTGATAATACAAATCTATATGGAGAATTATTGTTGAGAAAACTAGATTGGATAAACAAATGTCATATCGGTTGATTGATGAAGAAACATGTTCAGTTAACATTAATGGTTGAATATCCATCGATCTATTGAATCGATGTTTGTGTTCAACAATCCAGAATTCAAGAATTTGATTTATGTTTGGAATGCCATATAGCAAGAACCTTCATTGAACAGAGAAATTTGTCAGAGGGGTTCGATTCTAATATCGACTTGTTTTTTTATATGAATGTATTGTTCAGTGTTGTGTAAAGAACACCGAGGGCGAGAAACCTGTGAAGCGCAGGAAGACGAGTTAAGAAATGACATCGATATTTGTTTGCTGCTATCAGTGTAGAGGAATTGTAAGTTAAAGATGCAGGAACAGAGTATCAGTCGAATCCAGGAGACAGATCAACAATTGTTAAAGACGTAGCTAAATTTGTGTAGTATTTGTAAAAAGGTTGCAAGCGGAATGTTCTAAACTAGATGCAGGTTTGAAAGGAATTGCGTGGGCCAGATTGTCCATCGTGGAGTTCAAAGTTATTGATTGATCGGTTTGTGGACGAGATGTAGAGTCAAATACGTTCAAACGGAGCTCAATTAGACTTGGAAATTTGACTTCATGAAAGCCGAAATTGTTTACTTTAATTTTGATTGAGCTGTTGTGTTTAAAATCATGTTTGAATTCAAATTGCAGGTTCAGGATCTGCAATCTAAAGTTCCTGATAGATGAGAAGTGGTCAAATGAAATTGTTTTAAATCTAATGCATAGTTGAAAGGACTGTTGGTCTTGGAATACATCAAAGAAATTAGAGCCTGGTGAAGAATTCAGAGCAGACAAAGTTATGATTGACTCTTGAGTGAAATCGATTTTGAACATCGATTTCTTATGTTTAAATATACTGCCTTAACGCCAGAAGATTTAGGATCAAATGTTTACATTTGAGATTATAGTTCCACGGCAACTACAGAGGGTGAATTGGTAGTACAGAGAACCTGTGTTATTGGTGGATAAACAGGTACGAAATTGGCATTCAAATTGTTTGGATTTGAGCTTGGTAAAGAGCACACATATAGATTGCAACTCTAAGTTTGAACAGTTTATTGAATTGCCAATGAATTTTATAAACATGAGAAATTGTAGTGCATTGAGTTAATTCCTCAATTCAAGAATTCATGTATAGATGGAACTCCATTATAATGATGGTATTGACTTATGAAACGCTGTGGTAATTGGGTGTGTAATGTTTCATAATTTGGGGAATTGGGTTTAAGTTGATGGACTTGAATCTGTACGTAAAGGCTTGTGGGGTTGATATATATGAACATTCATGTTTGGGTCAATGGGTTTATGGTTTGAAAAATATGATTTAAATCTTTCCGCATTCAAATGATAACTTGTGAAACTGCCAGAAATTGGAAGATAAGCTTCTGCATGATAGCTGAAGATTGCCAGTGAGTGAAATGTCTTCAAATGGAGATTTTGATTAGCAATTTACTGAGACGTATTTTTTCATGTACAAATACATGGAGATCCTGGGTATTGCAGGCCCTACCTGCATCACTTCTTCACCTGCAGGTAGATGTAGTCTAGACAGAAAATAAACAACAACATTTTCCAGATCTGGCTTATCAACAATGGTCAAATAAAATTGCTACAATAAAAGTAAGCATCTAATGATATGAGCATTTACATCTAGTTTATTCTTCAAATACCTAATTGTAGCATGATCAGTGTGTATGAATGTTTGATAGCTGGTGATGTAGTGTCTGAACTTATTTACAGAATGGACTACAACTAGGAGCTCCTTTTCGGTCACATTGTAGTTTAGTTCAGCCTTGGAAAGGTTCTTACTGAAAAAATATATGGCATAAGGCAACTTCTCGTCAACTTGGCCTAAGGATGCTCCTATCGCCTTGTTCGAGGCATCTTTGTGAATTTGTAAAGGTAGGGCCTAGTTTGGACCTCTCAAGATTGGGGCAATTACCAGCTTACCTTTCAAGGCATCCAGAGCCTCTTAACAGTTGTTAATCCATATGAACTCAACATCTTTTCCCAAAAGACCAAACAATGGAGAAGATAGCTTACGAAAATCCTTGATGAATCTTCTATAATACTCTGCTGGGCCTCGGAAACAATGAAACATCTATTACCTTTTTAGGAGGTGGGACCCTTTGGATGATAGCAATATTGTTGGGATCCACTAGTAATCCTTGCTGAGAAATTTTATGGCCTAGCATGGTCCCTTACGTCATCAAGAATTCACATTTTTGAGGATTGAGGGACAGGTTTATTTCAATACACTTGGCTAAAACTTTTTGCAAGTTAGTCAGAGCTTCCTAGAAGTTAGAACCATAAGGGGTAAAGTCATCCATATAGATTTCTACTGAATCATGCACTAGTTTAGCAAATATGCTCAATACTTCTCTCTGGAAAGTGGCGAGGACATTACACAACCCAAAAGGAAGGACCCGGTAGGCAAAAGTACCCCAAGAAAAAGTGAAAGTGGTCTTATCTTGGTCTTCCGGACTAATTTGGATCTGGTTGTACCCGCTAAACCCATCTAGGAAGGACAAGAACTTCTTCCCTGTCGAGCCATCTTACACTTGATCTATGAAAGGCAAAGGGAAATGGTCCTTCTTGGTGGCCTTGTTTATTTCACGATAATATACACAGATTCTCCACTTGCCATTTTTATTTGGCACTAGCACCAAAGGAGAAACACATTCAATGTTAGAAATGGGATAGATGAATCCTACATCCAACAACTTTTTTTAGTTCTTCTTTGACAATGTCCTTAAGGGCTTAATTCATCCTCCTTTGAGGTTGCTTGACTGTTTTACAATCTTCTTTAATGCAAATGTGATGAGTATAGACTATAGGGTGGACTCCCTTCATCTCCTTATAGCTCCAAGCAAATGCATCCAAGTGATTGTTCAATAAGCTACACAATTCTTTCTACTGAGAGGTGGATAGGGATGAGTTTATCTTCAAGGTTTTTTTCTGGGCTGACTTCCACATTCTTAATTCAAAGAGAGGTCGGATCAGCCACACATAGATCAATTAAAGGATTGGCTTGGGTTTCTTCCACCAGCTCTTCTAATGGCAACGCACTCGGGGGTGGATTCTGAACCAATTTCTCAATAAGATCACCCTCGGTTTGTGGACCCCCCATTGTAGCCTCTATTGTACATAATGGTGTGGAATGTACTTCATCCTCATCTTCCTCCTCCAACCAGAGAGGTAAATCATGTTCTAGTAGAGATTAGGTAGGACGATAGAGGACTAGCTATTTGGACATATGCCCATTCTTGATTGTCATGTTCCCAGCTCAACAACTAATGTAGGCATCTATAGTAGCCAACCATGGCCTTCCCAGAATGAGAGGATACCCAGTGAGATTTTCCTTTGTCTGGAGAACCAGGAAATCAGTAGGGTACTCTGAGGAATCAATAAAGACCATTACATCTTCCACAATCCCCTCATGGGTCATGGTCGAGTGCTCTACTAACTACAGTACTATTGAGCTCTTTCTCAGGGAACCCTGAAGGTTGAGTTTGAGCATAGTGTCTCTGGTAATCACATTAATGGTAGCCCCTAGATCAATCAAGGTGTGGGGGATTATGATGCCATCGATGTGGACAACGACTACAAGACTCCTAGGGTTTGGATATTTCAGACAGATCACGTGCCCCAACAACAGGTTGGATAGTTGTCCTATTACATTTATAGTTGGAGCATCTCTCATGCGCCTACCTGGGTGCCTGAAGCACTTCTCCTTGATCATCTTATTGTATATGGGCACATATTTTATGGCTTGGAGAAGTGGTATCCTTACACATAACTATTTCTCGTAGAAGTTCAGTTTCTTCTGGGGTCGGTTGTGTGGTTCTAGTTAGTCTCTGAGGAAAGGGTGGAGTTACGTTTGCTTCACTTTCTTGTTTTTCTTCTTCATTCTCCTTAGAAGGAGGTTGGCTATCTGGGAGAACCTTCCTAGATTATAGGTTAATCTCCTGAATCTCCACAACATAGGTCGGGCATGATGTTTCTCCACTATATAATGTTGGGTCTGTCTGTTGTTGGGGTTTTGGCTTAGTTGAGCAGGTATTTGGGGTTGTCTTGGTGGAGCAGGAGTTAATGGTTGTGGTTGAGTGGGTGGTGGAGGCAAAAGAGTAGGAGGAGAGTTATATTGGGGCCTCCACCCCTGATAAGGTTCATTCCACTAAGGTTGTGTCTGAGTATAATAGTGAAACGAATGAGCAACTAGTGGATCTTGGTATTGAGGACGATATGACCAAGGACAGGGTGTGGACCAACAAGGATGAGTAGGGGGACCCCAAGAAGGCATGGAAGTGGTTTGATTAGGGTTGGAATAGTTATACGATGTCCCTTGCATTCTCATCTAGTAAGGTCGGGGTCCATGTGGCCTCCTTTGGTTCATGAAATAGAGTGGTTCAGTGGCTCTATCAACCCCCTAATATGCATCTTTGATTCTAGGCAAGGAAGGGCATTGATTTGTAGGATGGTCTTCTTCACAAACTAAATGCACCTCTATAGAGTGCAATGGACACTTGTTCCTAGGATGCCTTCTAGTGCACCTGGGACAAAATATGGCCAAAGCCCTCTCGGCTTCCTCTTATTTCCTTTTGATATGAAAAGTATCCATTTGCATGGTAAGAGTCTGCCTCACCTCGCTCTTGAAATCTTCCAGCTGATTCTCAAGTTCTTTTCTAAGGGATGAACTAGATGAGGATGTACTGGCTAAAGGTTGACTTCCCCTACCTCTCTTTCTAGCTTACTTGGAATGGTTTCTAAAAATAGTCTTTATGTCATCATAAGGTAGTTGGTAGATGTTTCCCCTAGCCAGCAAATGGAGGGTATATAGAAGGTCTTCAGGGACTCCTCTAAGCGTAATCAACTTCAGATATTTGCAGTCAAGTGTGCACTTGGCCCTTTTATAACTGAGTGAAACCTTTCTTCATAGTCTTCTAAAGATTCATCACTTCCCATGCTCATTCAGAAGATTTCTTCCTTGGTATCCTTTGACCTATATTAGTCCCAGTATTTGTTGCTAAAGGTTTGCTGCATCTTAGCCCAAGTTGTGATACTATTTCCAGGTAATCACATGACCTAGCGCAAGGCTATATCCTTGAGGGTAGAAGGAAATAGTTTCAAATTCTGCTCGTCTTCTACATAGTGATAGGTTCGATACAGAACTAAAAATTCAAACAAGAAGGTATTAGGATCTTCGGTAGTAAATCCATGGAAGTGAGGTAAGGCTGAAGGGCTTATATTTTTCACTTTTGTGTCCCCATTGGTCTCTCGGATAGGAAAGGCACCTTCTATTCTTTCCTCATTTCCTCTAACGTTTCTGTTTTCAGCCATGGTCTCGGGAGGAATGGTTTCTTTCTCTTCTTCTATTATAGGATCTTTCTATATCTTTGGAGGTTCACCTATAGGTTCTTCTAGATTAATGCCACCAAAGAAGAGATAAGGGTGACTCAGTGATGTGGTGGGGGTGTTGGGTAGGAATTTTCCTGAATTGTCTCTGTTCCTATGAGGCATGAAGGGAAATCTCATTTTCGGTAATTTTTGTTTTCTTTTCCAATTGTACCTACAAAACTGAAATGGATTGAACAACAAGTTGCAACTAACTGAAACAAGCCTTGCTGAAATGAAAATTACAGAATTGAAATGAAAGCAAGAGATGACTAATCTACTTTGCTGAAATGAAATTGCAGAATTGAAATGAAAGCAAGAGATGATTAAGCTACTTTGCTGAAATGAAATTGCAGAATTGAAATGAAAGCAGGAAATGCCTAATATATGCTTGCTGAAATGAAATTGCAGAATTGAAATGAAAGCAGGAAATGTCTAATCTATATTTGTTGAAATTAAATTGCATAATGGAAATGAAACAACTAGTCTACTTTTGTTGAAATAAACTCCTTAGCAGAATGTTGCAGTAGAAAATAGAAGAAAAGCAGTAATTACAAAATACTCTGGCACTTCTCCAACAATGGTGCCAAAAAGACTGGTGATCTCCACTATTGCAACAATAATGCTTCAACTCCTAGGGCATCCTTCTTTACTTTTATCAACTCGGTAGTTCGTAACAAACTTGGAAGTGACGGTGTTGTATGCACAAGCACTAGTTCTTACTGCAGGTTGTCACTTGATCAACTGGCGCAAGTTCGCTAGGAGCTAAAGCCAACTTCTATGAGTTCTCAAAAGAAACTTTAACTATGATGAAAAGAAAATAACTATACATGGGCTATTCTACTTGTAGAAAGAGAAGGAAAATTGAAATGGAACGCAAACCCTAGCAAACCCTGGCAAACTCTAGTTGTGCAAGAAAAGAGATGGAAACCAATGAAATGGGTGCCATTGATTACTGAAAAGGAAAATTTCATTTATTCAAACTAATTTCGAAGATAAATGAGAAGAAATCATCTTTTTGTAATTTTGAGTATTTTTATGTGGAATTGTCATGGTTGTGATTTGACTAGTTGTGACTGTGCAAAGGTTTGGTGGCAAAGAGAGATGGAGTTAGCTTTTGTAGATGGTGAGGAAAGTGAGAAGGGGTCCTAGGAAGCCCCTAGTACCCTTATAGAGACTTCCCTTTTGATCAGACTTTGAAAAATCACTCAGAGGGAATTCTACAGGAGGCTGCAGGGGATCTACAAGAGATCCTATAGGAGGATTTATAGAAGGAGGCCGAAAGTGGTTTTTGGAGGTTTAAAGGTGAAAAAATGATGGGAAAGGGGAGATGAAGGTTTTATGAAGGTGCTGAGGGGTTTAAAACTTTTTCAATGAGGATCAGGGACGAAGGAGATGGTTGGATTTGTTTAAGAGGAAGAACGCAACTTTATGGAAAAATGAAGAAATTAAGGCAGATTGGCGAAATATGGTAAAAGAGTGGGGAAATATTTGAGAGATGAATTGGTACAGGCTGTGTTATGGAGGAATGATAAGATGGAATGTTCTATAAGAGATTTTCACACTTACTTCTCAAAACTGACCAAAGCAAGAATCGAAAAACAAAGTTTTGTCTATCTTAACCTAATTCTGACCTAAAACCAAAAAAATGCAGAACAAAACTTTATGAATAGAATATTATGTGATAAAACCATGATAAATGAACATGAAATGATCTAAGCATGTGAATCCAACTACTATCAACTTCTCCAACTCGAAGTATCACACTAGCAATTGGATTGGAAGAACAAAAACTGTGTTTTTGGTTGTAGCACTAGTGCTTTCACCTCAAATCATGGTCCCAAGGAGGGATGAAGGAGATCAAGACCCAATGGTGGCCTTTTAGGATCTTTTCCTATTATTGCAGTAAACTACTTAAGCAACTTGAAGCAAAAACTATTCTAACCATCAAAAGCAACCAAATTTAATAAAGCAAGATTAACTTAAACAACAGAAATTATCCTATGAATGCAAGCAAAAGCATATAAATACACAAAGGAGGTGCTCAGAAACTTGGTTTGAGCCCGAACCCAAGAGATTAAGCCCTCTAGAAATGATCATTGCTAGTTCAAAACTTGATTCATCTTCATTTATCAAAAAATAGGAGTTACATCACAAAATTGTGTTCAGAAAGAGCTCGAAAATGAGCTGAGTACAAGGCTACATGAAAGTGTGAAAATATACTATGGAATGACTAACCTACTAAGACTTTAAGCCTTCTTATTTATACAAGTGGGGACTTCCAATAGTCCTCTTAAACTTAAGCAACTCGATTGCCTAGAACTAAAGATAACAACAACCCTACTTGACTTGCTCAGTTGCCCCCTAGAATCATCAATGTGGGTCTTTGTACTCCGAGTTGTTGATGAAGAATTCGAAGAAGGGGTCATTTAATGAAGGGGACACCCCTCCCATATGTCCTCATCCCTGTTTCCTTGAGTTTGGTTGTCATTTTGCTCATAAATTCTTGGTCCTTGTCCACAATTGTAAAAAAAAATGCAATAAAACCTCATTAGACTATATGGCAAAGTGACCATCCCCATTCACTCTATTGACATAAATATATTAAAAAAAAATCACAAAACTATTGAGAATGGCAGATTAAATGAAAATAATAGGCAGAATGAGCCCATATAATTACCGATTTCTGGGGCTCATCAAGCATTTGTGTAGTTATGTATATATATGTATATATGTATATTTGTGTTTATTTTCTATCAACTGCCTAATACATAGTAAAAGAAAGCTAATCTTGATTGTTCAAAATGCTAGATGAATTTCTAGTTTATAACAAGCCATTACATACATACCTACTAATAATAATATATATATATATATATATATAATATATATATATATATATATATAATATAATATATAATAATAATGATATATAATATATATATATATATATAATATATATATATATATATATATATATAATATATATATAATAGATATATGTATGTAGTATGTATGGCTTGTTATAACCAGAAATCATCTAGCATTTTGAACAATCAGATTAGCTTTCTTACTATGTATTAGGCAGTGATAGAAAATAAACACAAATTTGCTTCGAGAAATGATGTGACTTGTTGGATTACAAACCTTGTCTCATTTTATTTATGTTTAGGTAATGCATATTGTGTAGAAGTGTAACAAGAAATAAAAAGGCACGTAGAAACCCACTGGGTCAGTGGGACGCAAAAAGGAAGCATTAAAATCATGAAAGGAACTAATAATACAAGCTTTGATATGATGGATCCATATGATTTTGTAAGGAACTTGCAATATAAAATTCCTAGTAGAAAACATAGCTTTACAAAACATAATATAAGCAATGATTTCATTAATTTAAGAAAATGGTCACATCAATTTGACAAGCAATGGAATACAAAGATAAAGAAACATTGAAACCATAAACAAAATGATAATACATATATTAAATTCAAGAACACTAATGATATTGTAAGCAACAAACTCTACCATATTACTAGAAACAAACTGAGAGATACAGACATTACTTTTAGTAGGGTTATCATCAATTTGACAAGCAAAAATATCAAGGTTACAATTGAATAAGAATCAAAATTAGAGACGCAAATGGAAATTTAAGCTATAGTTTCAACGTGTTTACAAGAAACCAACTCAAGGATACCAAAGAAATTATTAGCATCGATCTCTTAGAAAATATAGTATTAATACGAATTGGGCAGCCAAGGAAAATAACAGCACATCCTTTGGGAGAATTCAATCAAACTCATGCTTTGTACAACAAACAACTCCCAATATGGATATTTGAGGTGGACACCATTTCTTGGCTATGAATCTGCATTATAATGTTTTCTAGGATTGTACCACTTTAGAAAAAAATAAAGGACAATAATGGTTATAATGTGCCTCCTATTTCACAAAAAACATAGAACGTGAAAAGTACATTATATTGATTTTTGTAGAAAAACACAAGCAATATTGTATTTTATGAGATTAAAAATGAAGGGGTTTATTGAATTTTTATGAACATCTGACATCCTATACTGAGGGGACAAAGACTCAGTTATGACCTAATAAATTAAATTAATCATAATCTCGATGAAGTGGAAACTACAATTATTCATGATATAAGTCTCTCATGAAAGAATATAACCCTAAAAACAGATAGCGGGGAAGATGAAAATGAATTCGACTAGAAATAATGGACATAGAAGTAAATGGCTAACCGAGGAAAAAACATTGAAGCCCATGTTCTATGTGCCGACTTTGACTTAATAATATTACAAGCAAAGAAAATGTATGCACATAGGAAAAGGAAGATCTAATATTGCTGATGTCCTTTGGGAAAATGCTTCTCCAAAAGGAGAATTCATCTTTTGGGTGATGTGGAGGTATATTTTTTTTGTTTCAAGCTTGCACTCATAATATTAGTAAATAAATTATTAATGTAATATGTTACATTAGTGAAATTAAACATTCATATTTCACTTTGAGAAGTCAAGGGAATTTTGGCAAGACAAATGTCTGGGTTGGGAGTACGATAGAAAGTGTGTGCAAGGAATCATGAAACAGAAAGGGGCACAAATGGAAACACAAACAATTTCTCTGCACACCTTCTCTCCCTCACTTCCCCGACACCATTTTTTTGCACAACAAAATAGCAACAATTTGATATTAAATTAAACTATAAAATTTTCTTCCACATATTTTTGCAGCCATCCCCCTTCCCCCGCCAAAAAAAGACCTCCTTACTTATATAAGCGATCTACAACCTTCTTAGTTCTAACATCATTGGACACAAAAAAAATCTTTCTTATGTAAGTGACCTACAAACTTGTTAGTTATGACATCATTGGGCAAAAAAAAACCCTTCCTTATGTAAGGGACCTAGAACTTTGTAAGTTTTGACATCATCGGGAAGATCAATAGTAGTGTCAGGCATAACATTGTTAGAGATCCTAGCAATTATATGGCCACTCACAAAATTATCATTTTTTTATAGTTTAAGATTACATTTGAGTCACTAAAATTTACCGAAAACAAATCAGTCTCCATAGAGGAATTATGCCACATCAAGACTCATTGAGCTAATGGATACTTAGAAATAAGACTTACATAAATTACAAAAATATTTCCAAATTTACTGAAAAATAGAAATACTCAACATTTTCCCAAAATATTGGTTAAAATTGCTAAAATGCCACAAAGTAATCAAGAGTCAGGAGAGTTATACCACATAAGAGTGTGGTATAGTCCCTAACGATGTACGAAATAATGAGTATGACATGTTCCACGACATTATATTAACAATCTCAAATATCTCCAAGTATTGGTATCATCGATGCCAAAATGCAAACCCTTTTGATAGAATTCAAAATATTAAAGAAATAATACTCTTAACTTCAAATATGGTTCTATATATTGAAATACTTCAATTTGAGAGTAATGACTTTTCACATTAAACAAAACTTCAAGCTTCTGAAAAATATATAACAATGATTAAAAAAAATAGAAGATATATTTAATTAATATAAATATTCAACAAATTATAGTTAAATTTTTTTTAATAACTAATTTATATTTTAATTAAATAAAATTATTAAGATTATTTTATTTTATCTGCATTTTTTTTTCTTTTTCTTTTTATTTTCATTCAAACAAAGCTAAACACTGATTTATTGGCTAGATTGAATTTTCCATGATAATTATGATACACATGATATCGCAATTTGAGATATAATAAGAAATCTATGACTAGAAACCAAGTTCCATCAACACAAAGTCAATAAGAAGTCCTCCATCTACTAATTTTCATATTTTCAAAGGAAAAGTGCTATATGGATCTAGAATAAAAAAATTATGGGAACCCAAAAAAATTATTATCCAACATAATGCAACCAATAGAAACTATAGAGTATACGAAATAGAATTACAAGTGAATGCCTCCTACTCAACTAGAATAGAAGATCCATAAGAGAATCCCAAGGAAAATACCCCATGCGTAGTTGGTGACCTAGTTGGAAAGCCTCATATTTGATGAAACTTAAAAACATTGTAAGTTTGTTCTTTGATAGTTCATCAACACCTTGGTTTAATTATCGATGTAGATGTGTCGATATAACTAGTTGAAATTTGACCTTAATATTGTGGATACTGTGAAAATAGTGCCCCATGAATGGTGGAGTAAAATTTGTTCTTTATTGATCTAATAGAAAAATAATTTTTAATCACCAAAAAAGTGTGCTAGATCAATATTGCAACACCTCATGCAGTATAAAATTCCCGAAATAGTAATGATATTACTCAGCTATTAGAATTGAAACCTCCACTCTAGCAAAAGTAGAGTGAGTAAATTTTGTTGTTTGTCATCCTCAAACTACATCGATAGATGGAGTATTATGCTACCTGATTTAACTTTCCAGCAGGAAAATAAATTATTGGTTACCCATGCCTTAGAATTTTTGGGATCTTCTGATTTGTAGTTTGTCCATATTTCATAAAATAGGCATATTTGTGTGTACGAATACAATTGATGTTATTTGGCCTATATTAAAAAATTGTGGCATTATGTTCCCTCAAAATGCATGAGCAAATGAAGAAGGGAAGATATTTATTCTCACATGTCAAATCAGACCAATATCTGAGGCATGATTCCATAGATGTAAAGCACCAAACTGCATTAATCCGGACCCATTGTAAGACATATATCTAAGTTGTACTAAAAGAATACACCTAATAAAAAATTTAAAACATAGTGAGGTGACTAAGGACATAAAATACATCTACGAGGACCCTAAAACCCTCACTTACACAAGTTGTCCAAGGTAAGTACCCTATTCATCCACATGAGCCATCCAAACAACAAAACATTTGTTGGCATGTGCCATGACCAGGCTTGTAAAACCAACATTTATCTTCCAAACATCCAAGAGAGGAAGGAATGTAATTGTAAGTGATTTTAGCATAGATATGACCCTTAATAGAGTCACCACACCAACAAATTTTATCATTTTCCTAGCTTAATGAAATGCCGGCAATAGACAATTGATGTATATATTTGTTTTATATGTCGAATAACTGGTCGTAAACGTCCATCTTCATGACATCCACCCAAATGGGATATTGTTGTTTTGTATTACATCCCTTCTAAATCTAAGAAAAATGTAAAATGCCTTTGTCATGTAAATGATTGCTAATATTGATAGGCAACTTATTTCTGCCCACTACTAGTATAAAGTGTCAATTATGATCATACTACGCTACCCTTGCTGATGAACCAACAAATGTTTTTCTATGGATCATGTTATAGTTGTCATAAAACCTGTCTAAATGAATGATCCATAATTAGTGCTT
>APFE031642257.1:21145-35760 GCA_000404065.3 Pinus taeda
TCCTAATCAAAATAGGAACTGATAAGACACATGTCTTCTTAGAGTTACAATATAATTAGGAGATGTGACACATATCCTCATGATCCCATGATTCTTTCCACTCAAATTCGAATTTGGCCTTAGAGTGCCACATAAGGGTCTTCTCTAGAAGCCTCCTTTCAACCTACACATGTCAACAAGCTCAACCCATTTGTTAGATATAAGCATATGCACATTATTTTCTAATTTTTAACCACAAATTCACTTAAAAGGCTTAAAATTAATAAAATTTGGAAAAACATAAATGTGGCCCAATGATAATGAAAGTGGGATGAATGTGGTGACATAGTAGTGAAATGGAGGTGATATAATGGACATAATAGTGAAAGTGTAATGGAAATGAATGACATTTTCAAGACTCAACACTACCTAATCAAATTAAAGTTCAACATAACCAATCGAAGGAAATTGTTCTTCTACTTCAACTTATTAATTGTTTGTCAACTTGCATTGTTTAGAAAACATCTTACAAATGATAATATGTTTAGTTCAACAATGCACGTGGAGGAAACACTTAAAACTTAGACAAAACATTCACAAGGATGAGAATAAATATTGATTTCATTTAATTTGGGAGGTAACTATGAAGAGCTCTTAAAGAGGACCTTGTATATATGCTTTTGATTGCATGTTTTCTTGGCCAACCTCATCTTAGAGCAAGAAAGTCGCTTACAATGGATAGTTAGGCAAATTGAGTTGCCGCACCCTTGGCTAATATTTCATCCATAGGATGGACCACATGCTACTCCTACCCTATATAATTAGTTGGTAGGCCTTAGCATTGATGGGAAGGTGTGTTAAGAAATGAAACACACTTTAATTAATTTATTAAGTTACAGAAGTGGTGGGTAATAAGGTTAGGTTGGATATTGTCCCAAATAGAGAATTGATGGGGAAATGAGGCTAAAAGAGGGAGAACCAATCTCATGGAGGGGAACCTTATTCCTCCTACTATGATTATAATTGAATGGATATCATCCCTTAGGATTAAGATGGAGATAGGTAGTACGTAAGTGGAGAAATTATAATGTTGGGTGTTGTTATATCTATGATAGTAGTAGTATTTTCTTTTAAAAATAGTCATATACTCATGTTTAATGAAAAAACAAATCTAATCAAGATGGTCAACACTTGTCTTGTCAAATAATGAAGGTGATAATGCTTTGTTTAACTCCCTAGGAATGTTGGACAATGAAACTTTTTACCAAAAAATCATTTTCATGATGAGTAGAGGGACCATGTTGTTTTATATCCTCATAGATTATTTGAAATGATCAAGGGATATGATAATATAGCAAATACGAAGCACTAAAAAAGGGCTTAAGTCATTTTGATCTAGTGTTTCTTGCATGCAATGGAAACCATTCTATTTTGAAAGTCCTTCCTAGCAAGCACACACCTTTTACCTTGCAACACTATATTACCATTAGATATGAAAATAGTAAAGCAATGGTGATTCAGTCCAAGTAATAACATTGCTTTTACCTTTTATTTTTGTTTCTTGTTACAACAACATCGTTTTTCTTTTTTAAATAATATTTTTTATTTTATTTTATTTTAAAAAAGACATGAGTCAAGTCCATGTTGAACACAATTACAAAATTACACATCGTCCTCATACTGAGCTAAGAAATACGTCTCTCAATGCAATAATTAATGTCTTCTCAATTAACTATTTATATTATATATTGATATATTAATTATTAATAAAATTTAAAATAAGCCTTCTAAAACATATTGACCCATATTACTTGAACAATTTTCTTAGACATTTATATTTATGATAAAGATATCATTATATACTAGCATATAAAAATATATAATTATTACATTTAAAATGGATTACAAGGATTATTCACATTGATTATAAAGATACCATTATATGTTAAAACAATATTTTTTTTAAATGTATTTTCATGCAAAAACACAAATCAAGCTATAGAACGTATGGCAACTCAAATGGAAAACATTCCTATAATAATATTATAGGATGCTATAGCTTGTATCTGACACAACAAACTTTATGGTTTATTTTCACCAAAGATTGATACCCTTTCCATTTCATACCGATTCAAAAAATTATACTTTTAACCTACACGAAGTTAGGATTAAAGATCCTAATCCACGGTTGTAGCGGCTGAGAGTTCTCTCCTTTATTATCCCACATTGGTGAACTACAAATTTTATTTAGCTTTTACAAGTCACTGTTAAAGAAAATAATGTTGTCTTTGAATAAACCCAAAGACTGCAGCAATGCTAATATGACACTATTCCGAGGGTGATGGTCAGAGGGTTAATCTGGCATCCCATATGCCAGATGATTAATTCCCTTCCTTAAAGGCTGACTCGGACAGCACGAAATATTGGTTTTGGTTTCGAATTTTGTGAACTAATAAACATTTAAAATAATAAAAATTATTAAGATCAGTAATAAAATTTGTAAAATATAATATACCGTTGAAATAATATAATATATTAAGATCAGTATAAATTTTGTAAAATATAATAGGAGTATGAAATAATATAATATATTAAGATCAGTATAAATTTTGTCAAATACAATAGGCGTAAGAATAATAAAATATATTAATATTAATATTAATAGATAATTCCTAAGGAAATTATAATATTTAAACTAGTAATATTTTTATTAATTTTAAAGTGTGTAAACTAATATATCATTAAAATAATAACATATATAAAGATTTAAAATAGAACTATAGATTATAATATTAACAGATAATTATGGTTTATGTCCTAGTCTATTTAGTCATGACGTGTTTTTCTTTATTGATACTCCATCACTAAGTGTTATTTATTTATTATAGATATATGAATGCTTATACTTAATCATTAAGTGTTTTTTATTTATTTATTATGGTTATACAGATCTTAAGATTGTAGAATTGAGGCTTTTGTGATTCATCATAGTTATAAGAAGAGCTTCGGCGTAAATCACATGAAAAAGACCTTTGTCGACGCGTTTCGAACCAACTAGTGTGGTTCATCGTTTCGAATAAAGATCTTAAGATATTTATTCATATGATTTTTTTATTTTTTTATAAAAAAATTGGGAAAAATAATATTAATAAATAATTCTTAAAAAATTCTAATATTACTATAATTTTAAATGGTGTGAATTAATAAAATTAAAATATATGATTAAAATTAATAAAATATACTAAAAGTTAAAATAATAAATATATTTAGTAATAAATTATAAGATATGCATTAAAAATAATATAATATATCAAGATTTAAATTAGAGAAGCTAGATTAAATTCAGAAAGAAATTAGAATATTTAAAGAGAAATATTAAATTTCAAATTTTGTGAATTAGAGTATTTATGGTTAAAATAATAAATATATTAAATTAGTATAAATTATAAGATATAGAATAAAAATAAACAAATTGATCCAGGTCATTATTGGTGGCCACCCATTTATTTCATCTAGACTTTTAGTTGGTTTTGTCTATTTCCTTGTTTATTGCAATATTTACTATTTTTAGCAGTTTTTCGGGTCTTGAACTTTTGGAGCAGTTTTGACCCCCTAAATAGAATTTTTTAAGTCTATAGTAGGCCCAGAGCCATAGGCAAGGGCCTACCAAATCTTGTAGTACTCAGAGAGATATTTCCAACATGGTATCATACGCACCAAACATAGATAATATGACCAAGTTACAACCCCAGGAAGTCAGATGGCCAACTAACCTCGATGGGGCCCACAAACTCTTGGCGTTCCATCTCCCGAGGTTAGGGTTTTGGTTGTTTTGGGTTTTCCCTTGTTGTTCAATAATAAATAGGCCCATGAGCCTCATTGTAACACAATTTAGAGGTATGTAGCTGCCATGTCTCTTCTCACAGATAAGTTGTTTGTAAGCATATTTCAGTATTTGATATTAATGAAATGAAGTGCTTTTCTGTTGCATCTCTGTATTCATGGTTATATCTGTATTTTGTTGCGTTCCTGTTTAAGTTCAGATCAGTGGTATTAGAGCGGTCTTCTATTTCTTTGTTTTTCATTGCATGTCCCTAACGAGGTCAGGATATAAGGAGTTAGCGCTCGAACTGGTCAAACCTTTGCATGATCAAACTTGCAAACCTCGACGAACTCCCATGGCGGAAGAGAAGAAAGACGAGGGGGCAGGAGATCCTTTCAAAATCTTTCTCGAAGAAGCCCTTGAGCGATAGAGGAATGCAATGATGGACAACTTCTCCCAGATCCTTTAGAGGCTACCCAACGACGACACATCTCCTTCCAGTAACCACTCTGGAAGCACCACACCCTTTAAGGTACAAGTTAACTTTGACATCCCCATATTTGAAGGTCATATAGATAAGGACGTCGTAGATAATTGTTAAATTTGCTAGAAGGATATTTTTCGGTTCATGATTTTTCCAAATGGGGAATATTACCTTTTCACTTCTCAAAGTCGGTCACTGCGTCGAAGACTGGTGGGAAACCTACTATGAGAAGAAGGACGAAAGTGCACCCTCACTATTTTTAGTCGCACCAACTTGGAATTTGTTCCAGGACACCGACAAAGAGCAGTACTACCCTATCGGGAGCTATGAGGACAAATACATAAAGTGGACCACACTGCGGCAGTGAAGGGACCAAGACATACCAAAGTTTACCAATGTTTTTCATACCCTTCACACAAAGTTGGGTATTCTGAGCGACATTTGGTACTTAAATACCGCCACTGTCTACACAAGTACATCCAGGACGAGAAGGACTTCTTTCACATCTCCTCACTCAACACGACGTACCGATATGTTATCAAGATTGAGAAGAAGTTTAAACAGAAGAAGAGAGACTTTGGATCTACGAATCCGAAGCAAGGGGAAGGTGCCCCCAAACTACATAGAAAAGGACAAAGCCAAGGCGGGGCAACCTAGGACAACCCGCCGAAGCTGCAAGAGAAGAAAAAAAACACAAAGACAAATAAGGAAAATGGTGTGAGTCCCATAATATCTCCGCTCGCAACACAAGTGAGACTTGAGTGTTGGGCCAAGTAGTCACTGGTAGCCGAGCTGAAGGCTTTTGAATCAGATGCATTTTTCAACTCTTAGTTTGAAACCGACAAGGGGAATGACAAAGGGAAGATAATCATTGATGCAGAGCCCAATGCCAGTGTGGCCACCACCAAGATCAAGAAGAATGAGCCTAAATATCCAGAGGAGGGGGAACACCTCTTCCACTCACTAATGTGGGTGAAGGGTTCTCCATTGTAGTTCATTGTCGACAATGGGAACCAAAAGAACCTCATTTCAATAGAGGTCATGAAGTGATTGGGCCTACCGACTACAACACATCCACAATTGTACACAAGTGGGTGGATTCACCAAGGACGAGATATCTACATCAGCCAGTAGTGTCGCCTTACCTAGCACATCAACCCCTTCATGGATGAGGTACTGTGTGATGTTGCTCCTCTTGAAGTTTGTGATGTATTATTAGGACAACCATACTTGTGGAATCAACATGTTTTATATGAGTCTAGACCTTGCTATGTGATTATTACTTTGGGTAATAAGTTGTACAAGATACCAGAGGTTGCCTCACCTATCGCCATCTCTTTGATCAATGTAAAGCAATGCAGTAAGATCATTTCACAGACCAGGAAATTTGTTTCCCTTATGAATCGTCCTCAGGGAAAGAAGAAGATTGGGGCCACGACTTCTAGATAAGGCTCCTCTGCACAACAACAACATATGGACAAGGTTGTGGAGGAGTACAGGGACTTTTTCGCCTCACCTACAAAGATACCTTTGCACTGTCAGGTCAAACGCTCCATCGATCTGACCCCGGGTGCACTGCTACCAAATGGACCGATCTATCGATGCTTTGTTATGGAGAACGATGAGATCAAGAGGTTTATTTAGGAGCTGTTATAGAAAGGGCATGTCAGGCCAAGCTCATCACCCTGTGGAAGCCCGATTTTATTGGTACATAAGAAGGACAAGACCTGGAGAATCTGTATTGACTATCAGGCATTGGACAAGATCATTGTCCGGAATAATTACCCAATTCCAAGGATTGATGGCTTTCTCGAATAGCTTAAGGGGGAAAAATATTTCAGCAAGATTGATAAGAAGTCCAGTTATCACAAGGTGCCTATCGAACCCTTTGATGTGTGGAATACTTCCTTCAAATCCAAGGAGGGCCTTTTCGAATGGTTTGTCATGCATTTCGGGTTGATGAATGCCCCCACAACCTTTGTGAGATTGATGGACGACATATTGTGACCCTTCACTAATGCATTTGTGGTGGTGTACTTAGGTGACATCTTGATCTTCAGCAAGAGTTGGGAAGAGCACTTCCACCATATTCGACAGTTCCTCCAAACCCTCCGACAACATAAGTTGAGTACCAATTTGGAAAACTGCACTTTTGGCATGACCCAGGTTCAATATCTTGGGTACATAATTGATGAGTAGGTTGTGCATGTGGACCCAACCAAGATACAAGTCATTTAGGATTGGCCAACCCTAACCACTCTAATAGAGCTCCATAGATTTCAAGGTCTCGCTAATTTCTACCATAGGTTCGTGTTAGGGTTCTCTCATATCACTTGGCCTTTAATTCAAGTCACCAAGGGTGGAGCGAAAGCAAAGTTATTTTGGTTTGAAACCTAAGAGAAGGAATTTTTCTAGTTGAAGCATCACCTTTGCTCCACACTAATGCTCACATTACTAGACCTACAGAAACCATTTGAGATTGGGACAAATGCCTTTGACTATGTTATTGGTGCAGTTCTTACTCAACAGGGGCATCCAATGGCCTACCACGATGAGAAACTTTCAGGCACATTCTGAAAGTATTCCCCCGTGACAAAGAAATGTATTCCATTGTGCAGGTCTTTCGTTAATGGAAGAATTACATTATGGGGAAAAACAAGGTCATCCAGACAAACCACTGATCCCTGTCATTCATATAGACACAAGGGAAGTTACAAAAAGATCATCATCAGAAATGGTCCACGTACCTACAACAATTCCATTTGAACATTAACTACAAAAAGTGAAACAACAATAATGTTGCAAACTGCCTGAACCGACCACCAGCCATGGCGTTGATTACTGTGTTAGACTCCTATGGGCACAAGACTTCAGGCTAGCTGCATATTTATAAGAACTAACCAGAATTTGGCAGCACATATCATACACTATTGGTAAGTAAGAAAGTTCGAAATTTTCACCTCCAGGATGCAATGTTATTCCACTTTGGACACATCTGTGTGCCTTCAAGCAAGCATGCTGAGATTATTTGGGAGGCGCACTACAATCAGGTTGTTGGACAATTCAGAGTAGAGAAAAAAATGGCAGTACTATAGAATTGTTTTTATTGGCCAAACCTTTGTCAGGATGTTGGTAAGTACATTAGATTCTGCACTGCTTGCGCCATTGTCAAACTAACCATCAAGAAGCAAGGCTTGTATACTCCTCTACCTACTCCTATTCGACCTTGGAAATCCATCTCCATGGATTACATGCCAGACTTTCCTTCTACTAAGCATGGAATTGATTGTGCTTTCATGGTCATCGATAAATTCTCGAAGATTGTTAGGTAAACTTGACTCAGGATAGAGTCAAAGTTGACCAGGTTAAACAGTGATGGTTTTGGGGCACATGGTATTGTGCACCCATAGTATTCTGCCCGTGGTATATGTATTCATGGTTATATCTGTATTTTGTTGCATTCCTGTTTAAGTTCAGATCAGTGGTATTAGTGCGGTCTTCTATTTCTTTGTTTTTCATTGCATGTCCCTAACGAGGTCAGGATATAAGGAGTTAGCGCTCGAATAGGTCGAACCTTTGCATGATCAAACTTGCAAACCCCAACGAACTCCCATGGCGGAAGAGAAGAAAGACGAGGGGGAAGGAGATCCTTTCAAAATCTTTCTTGAAGAAGCCCTTGAGCGCTAGAGGAATGCAATGATGGACAAATTTTTCTAGATCCTTCAGCGGCTACCCAAATGCAACACATCTCCTTCCAGTAACCACTTTGGAAGCACCACACCCTTTAAGGTACAAGTTAACTTTGACATCCCCATATTTGGAGGTCATATAGATAAGGATGTCGTAGATAATTGTTAAATCTGCTAGAAGGATATTTTTCAGTTCATGATTTTTCCAAACGGGAAAATATTACCTTTTCACTTCTCAAAGTCGGTCACCATGTCGAGGACTAGTGGGAAACCTACTATGAGAAGAAGGACGAAAGTGCACCCTCACTATTTTTAGTCACACCCACTTGGAATTTGTTCCAGGATGCCAACATAGAGCAGTACTACCCTATCGGGAGCTATGAGGACAAATACATAAAGTGGACCACACTGTGGCAGTGAAGGGACCAAGACATACCGAAGTTTACCAATGTTTTTCATACCCTTCACACAAAGTTGGGTATTTTGAGCGACATTTGGTACTTAGGTACCGTGACTGTCTACACAAGTACATCCAGGATGAGAAGGAGTTCTTTGACATCTCCTCACTCGACACGACGTACCGATATGCTATCAAGATTGAGAAGAAGTTTAAATAGAAGAAGAGAGACTTTGGATCTACAAATTCGAAGCAAGGGGAAGGTGCCCCCAAACTACATAGCGAAGGACAATACCAAGGCGGGGCGACCTAGGACAACTCGCCAAAGATGTAAGAGAAGAAAAAAAACACAAAGACATAAGGAAAATGTTGTGAGTCCCATAATATATCCGCTCGCAACATAAGTGAGACTTGAATGTCAGGCCAAGTAGTCATTGGTAGCCGAGCTGAAGGCTTTCGAATCAGATGCATTTTTTGACTCTTAGTCTAAACCCAACAAGGGGAATGACAAAGGGAAGATAATCATTGATGTAGAGCCCAATGCCAATGTGGCCACCACCAAGATCAAGAAGAATGAGCCTAAATATCTGGAGGAGGGGGAACACCTCTTCCACTCACAAATGTGGGTGAAGGGTTCTCCATTGTAGTTCATTGCCAACAACGGGAACCAAAAGAACCTCATTTCAATAGAGGTCATGAAGTTATTGGGCCTACTGACTACAAGACATCCACAATTATACACAAGCGGGTGGATTCACCAAGGACGAGATATCTACATCAGCCAGTAGTGTCGCCTTACCTACCACATCAACCGCTTCATGGATGAGGTACTCTGTGATGTTGCTCCTCTTGAAGTTTGTGATGTATTATTAGGACAACCATACTTTTGGAATAAACATGTTTTATATGAGTCTAGACCTTGCTCTGTGATTATTACATTGGCTAATAAGTTGTACAAGATACTAGAGGTTGCCTCACATATCGCCATCTCTTTGATCAATGTAAAGCAATGCAGTAAGATCATTTCACAGACCAGGAAATTTGTTTTCCTTATGAATCGTCCTCAGGGAAAGAAGAAGATTGGGGCCACGGCTTCTAGACAAGGCTCCTCCACACAACAACAACATATGGACATGGTTGTGGAGGAGTACAGGGACATTTTCACCTCACCTATGGAGATACTTCTGCACTGTCAGGTCAAACACTCCATCGATCTAACCCCGGGTGCACTGCTACCAAATGGACCGATCTATCGATGATTTTTTATGGAGAACGATGAGATCAAGAGGTTGATTTAGGAGCTGTTATAGAAAGGGCACGTCAGGCCAAGCTCATCACCCTGTGGAAGCCCGATTGTATTGGTACATAAGAAGGACAAGACCTGGAGAATCTGTATTGACTATCAGGCATTGGACAAGATCACTGTCCGGAATAGTTACCCAATTCCAAGTATTGATGGCTTTCTCGAACATCCTAAGGGGGAAAAATATTTCAGCAAGATTGATAAGAAGTCCAGTTATCACTAGGTGCCTATCAAACCCTTTTATGTGTGGAATACTTCCTTCAAATCCAAGGAGGGCCTTTTCAAATGGTTCATCATGCATTTCGGGTTGACGAATGCCCCCACAACCTTCGTGAGATTGATGGACAACATCTTGTGACCCCTCACTAACGCATTCGTGGTGGTGTACTTAGGTGACATCTTGATCTTCAACAAGAGTTGGGAAGAGCACTTCCACCATATTCGACAGTTCCTCCAAACCCTACGACAACATAAGTTGAGTACCAATTTGGAAAAATGCACTTTTGGCATGACCCAGGTTAAATATCTCGAGTACATAATTGATGAGTAGGGTGTGCATGTGAACCCAGCCAAGATACAAGTCATTTAGGATTGGCCAACCCCAACCACTCTAATAGAGCTCCATAGATTTCAGGGTCTCACTAATTTCTACCACAGGTTCGTGTTGGGGTTCTCTCATATCACTTGGCCTTTAATTCAAGTCACCAAGGGTGGAGTGAAAGCAAAGTTATTTTGGTCTGAAACCCAAGAGAAGGAATTTTTCTAGTTGAAGCATCATCTTTGCTCCACACTAATGCTCACATTACTAGACCTGCAGAAACCATTTGAGATTGAGACAGATGCCTTTGACTATGCTATTGATGCATTTATTACTCAATAGGGGCATCCAATGGCTTACCATAATGAGACACTTTCAGACACATTCTGTAAGTATCCCCCTGTGACAAAGAAATGTATTCCATTGTGCAGGTCTTTCGTTAATGGAAGAATTACATTATGGGGAAAAAAGGTCATCCAGACAAACCATTGATCCCTATCGTTCATATAGACACAAGGGAAGTTACAAAAAAATCACCATCAGAAATGGTCCACGTACCTGCAACAATTCCATTTGAACACTAACTACAAGAAGTAAAACACTAATAATGTTGCAGACTGCCTCAGCCGACCACCAGTCATGGCATTGATTACTGTGTTCGACTACTGTGGGCACGAGACTTCAGGATAGCTGCATATTTATAAGAACTAACCAGAATTTGGCAGCACATATCATATACTACTAGTAGGTAAGAAAGTTCCAAATTTTCACCTCCAGGATGCAATGTTATTCCACTTTGAACACATCTGTGTACCTTCAAGCAAGCATGCCGAGATTATTTGGGAGGCACACTACAGTCAGGTTGCTGGACAGTTCGGAGTAGAGAAAAAAATGGTGGTAGTGTAGAATTTTTTTTATTGGCCAGACCTTTGTTAGGATGTTGGGTAGTACATTAGATTCTGCACTGTCTGCGCCATTGTCAAACCAACCATCAAGAAGCAAGGCTTGTATACTCCTCTGCCTACTCCTATTCGACCTTGGAAATCCATCTCCATGGATTACATGCCAGACTTTCCTTCTACTAAGAATGAAAACGACTATGCTTTCATGGTCATCGATAAATTCTCGAAGATGGCCATTATGGTGGCCTGGAAGAAGAGTATCAAAATAGAGGCCACTGCTAAGCTCTTCTTTGATCAAGTGTGGGTACACTTTTGGATCCCATAGTCCATTATCTTAGATCAGGACAACAAATTACTAAGTGCATTTTGGTCAAGTCTCTGGTCGATGCTGGATACCAAACTTACTAAGTCCACGACTTTCCACCCCCAAACTGATGGCCAAACACAGGTTGTCAACATGATGATATTACACATTCTGCGCATGTACAACTTGAATCATACATGCACATGAGATCAAAGCATCCCCTATGTCCAACATAGCTACAACATAGCTCTCCATAGCTCAACAGGCCATAAGCCATGTAATAGCCTTGGTTAAAAATTCATGTAAAAATATATAAGGCCACATTAATGGAACGCATATTCCAAGATGAATGGTGGGGAAAACATCCTAGTGGGTGTTCATTTAGTTTATTATGGTTAAGGAAATTGACAAAGGCAATGGAAAAGGCTTTGGAAAGGCATGAGGCATTCATTGGCATTTTATTTATGACAATAATACTAATTAGGAGAAAACGAAGATAAAAGGTTAGAGGTTGCATGTGAGAGGAAAATGAAGGAAAATAATGGAAAATGAAGAAAATAGAAGCTTGATTAATAAAAAGGCTTCTGAGGATCAGTGGGGAGGCTTGGTTAGTTCAGTTTTGGAACTCTCTCATTATTATTTCTCTCTCTCATACTCTTGGAAATTTAGATTTTTATTGGAGCACTCTTGGAGAGTGTGTCATACTTGGAGTTTTGGAGCAAGAAGGAAAATGAAGAGCAGGAAATCACAAGAGGACATGGGGATCAGTAGCTACAACAAGTTTTTCTTGCAGGTACCATGATCCAGGTGGATGTTGGTGGCCACCCACCTATCCCATTTGGACCCCCAAAACTATCTCTTTCAGTCTTTTTAGTTTCCTAAATTGTAGCACAATTTACTATTTTTAGCAGTTTTTCGGGTCCTGAACTTCTGGAGCCGTTTTGAGGCCCTAAACGACGTTTTTTGGGAAATCTGGGGGCAACATCGGTCCATGGATCGATGTTTCCCTTACCAAAGTGGTAGTTCTCGGATAGATCTTTCTAACGAGCTATCATACGCGTCAAACGAAGATTGTATGCCAAAGTTACGACCCCGGGAAATTGATGTACCAATTTACCCAAAACGGGGCCCACAATTTGGCGTTTCATCTTCTAGGGTTAGGTTTTGGAATGTGAAGGGTTTTCCATTGTTTCTCAACAATAAATAGGCCTTCGAGCCTCATTGTAACACAGTTCGGAACAGTTCAGAGGCATGTAGCCGCACATCTCTTCTCAGAGATAAGCTACCATCGCCCTAGCTGGTTTATTTCCAATTCTGGTTGTAAGCATATTTCAGTATTTTCCATTATGAAATGAAGTATTATTTCCGCTGCATCTCTTTGTTTATGGTTATCGCATCTCTGTATTTATGGTTATCTCTGTAATCTATTGCGTTCTTGTTTAAATCCGGATCAGTGGTATCAGAGCGGTCTGCTTTTTCTCTGTTTTTCTTTGCATGCATGGCACATGCATGTGGTTTCTTAGTTATGATATGTCACTGGCATCGAGGATTGCCTGAATTGATAGTGGATTTTCCTAGCCTTTCCATTTCCTTGATAGTTGGCATGGATATTGTGGGTTTATTTCCTTGTTTTGTTTTGGTTGTTTCACATGTTTCCTTAGCTTGGGTTGAGTTATTAGTTCCTAGAATCCCTGGTTGGACAAATGCTCTGGAAGACCTATAACATCTTGGGTTGAGTTACTAGACTAGGAAGCCTTGGCTAGACAAATTCTCTAGAAGCCATTGGTGGGTTGAGTTACTAGTCCTCGAAGCCCTGGTCGGAAAAATGCTCTAGAAGCCCTGTGGTAGCTGTGGGTCGAGTTACTAGTCTTGAAAGCCTTAAGTTGGAACAAATTCTCTGGAACCCTGGAAGGCTTGGATAGAGACCAATTTGATGATGGTTTTGTGATGTCTGACCGTGAGGTCGAATCACTATTTGATGGGTTGAGGTGGATGGCCTTTGGAAGCCTTGGATGGTTTTAGATTGATATGTTCTATGATATCCCACATTCGTGCTTGGAATATGGCACAAGGGTGAATGGATGAAGAGATATTTGGCTCAACACTTCTACGGTCGGGTGGAACATGGAAGTCCTATCTCGAGTTTGGATTTTGCATCATTAATATGAGCTTATTTATCCTTGTATTTCTATGAGTATTATGATGGTTTATATGTGGGTCATATGGCTGCAATTCATGATTTTTCCTTACTATTATGCTGGTTTATATATATATATATATATATATTATATATATATATATATATATATATATAATATATATAATTAATATATATCTATATCTATATATTATATATTATTATATATATATAGATATAGATATAGATTAGATATATATTTCTATAATATATATATATAGATTATATATCTATCTATATCTATAATAATATATATATATATATATATATTATATATATATATGATATATAATACATATACATATACATATATGATCGTAGCCATGTGTGGCTCTCATCATGTTTTTACTTGTAAATAAATGAACAATGTATATATGACCTAATGGATGAAATGGAAGTTGATGTGTCGAGGAAACAATGCCTCATAGCGAATCTCAGATAAGTATGAGAACCCTATGCTCAAATTTATTATTTATACTTGTAGATTACATATTCGTGATATGTTTGATGAAATGCCTGTCATGGCTAGTAGGGGACCAGTGAAGTTCTTATTCAAGTGATTGCATTAGTACTGTTATTTCCATGTTATCTTATTGTTCTGAAGGTGTCACAATTGTGGGTAGTGACCTGGGCTCTTGGCCTAAAAAATTGGCTCAAATCTCGGGGACACTAGCACAACACAATGCAAAATAGTCCCTAGATGCTAGCTTGCAGGACTGTGAGAGTGTCCAGAGGTCCTTAGACACTAGCATTCCTATAGCATGAGAGCATATAGAGGTGTAGTGGTCCAAAATATTAGCGATACCAAGGGGCTAGTTGGCAGAAATGTTGGAGTGATTCTTGAGGGTCCTAATGCTGATGTTGAATGTCTATATGGTGTGTTTCCATTGGTTCCACTTCACTAACATGACTTGGGAGGTCGAATCATATCATAGTGGCTTCGCATCGCATGTTTAACCTGGTTGGCAGGTTGCTTGGGTAGATGTGGGAGGAGGGTTT
>APFE031642265.1:0-29448 GCA_000404065.3 Pinus taeda
TTCTTACTCATCCAACTAACTGCACCTCCAAATAGGTTAAACACATACCCACTTGTAGATCTTCTCTGATCCAGATCTCTAGCCCATTCTACATCAACAAAGCCATGAATATCCAACACTCTGTCCAATCCTAGTCTTCCTTGGTAGCACGGACCATGATCACTAGTGCCACACAAATACCTGAAAACCCGCTTCTCTGTTGCCCAATGCTCCTTTCCTGGTTTTGATATAAACTTGCTCAATACTCCCACTACATGTGCAATGTTTGGTCTAGTACAGACAATTACATACATCAGGCTACCGACTCCACTTACTTATGGAACACGGGACATGTCCTCTTCCTCTTCTTGTGTCTTGCGACATTTTTCAGTAGATAACCTCACACCTACAGGAATAGGAACCTTCACTGGTTTACGATCCTGCATATTAAACCTCTATAGTATTTTCTCGACATACTTCCTCTTTCTTAACAAGAGCTTCCTCTTTGCCTGATCTCTTTTAATTTCCATGCCCAAAATATAGTTTGCAGCACCAAGATCTTTCATGTCGAATTTGGAAGACAATTGGGTCTTCAAATCTTGGATAATTTCTTTGTCATTTCCAACCAGGAACATATCATCCACATATAAGACCAGATAAATAACATGGTCACCAATTAATTTAAAATACACATAGTGATCTATTTTGCTTCTGTTGAAGCCAAGTCCCTATATAAATGTATCAAATTTCTGATACCACATCCTTGGTGACTGTTTTAACCCAATAGAGACTTCTTTAACTTACATACCAGTTCTTTCTTACCCTTTGCTACAAAGCCTTTAGGTTGCTTCATGTAGATTTCCACTTCCAGATCCTTGTGAAGAAATGTTGTCTTCACATCCATCTGTTCTACCTCAAAATCAAAAGCAGCATCAACATATGAAAGTAATCTACTAGAAGTTACATTGGCAACAGGAGAAAAAAATATCACCAAAATCAATTCCCGACACCTTGGAATAACCTTTTGCTACCAACCGAGCTTTGTATTTCTCCACTTTTCCTTTCACATTTGTCTTCTTTTTTAACACCCATTTTCTTCCAATGGGTTTCCTTCTAGCCAGCAACTCCACCAGATCCCAAGCCTCATTTTTGTGCAAAGATGCCATTTCATCAACCATGGCCTCTTTCTAGAGTTTTCCATGCTCCGAATCTACTGCTTCCTTCACAGTTCTGGGATCATCATCAGTAATAGATAAAGCAAAATTTGAATAGAAAGTAGATGGACTATACCTTTCAAGCTACCTTCTTTCTCGAACTAATATTCTCATAGCCGGAGTTTGTGGCTCTTCATCTTCTGATTCCTCCTCTGTTGTAGAGTCTGATTCTTCCTCCTTTAGCTCAAACTCTATCTTCTCAAGTTCCTTTGGTGGGACTTCACGTTTGAAAACATCTTTCACCTCTCTAAACACCACATCTCAGTTGTACACAACCTTCCTTGTTACTGGGTTCCAAAGCTTATAACCCTTTAAACCATCCTTATACCCAATAAAGATGCACTTTTCATATTTACTATCCAACTTGGTTCGTTTCCCTTTTGGAACATGTACATATGCATCACATCCAAATACCCTCAGATGTGAAAGAGAGGATTTCTTAATAGTCCATACCTCTTGTGGAGTCTTATCCTCCAATGCTAATGAAGGTGACCTATTGACTAAGTAACATGCAGTACCCACCGCCTCTACCCAAAATTCTTGTCCTAACGCGGCACCACTGAGCATGCTTCTTTCCCTTTCCATCAATGTCTTATTCATTCTTTCTGCAACTCCATTTTGCTAAGGTGTATATGGAATAGTCATATGTCATGCTATACCACACTTCTTACAGAATTCTTCAAATTCCTTACTACAAAACTCTCCACCGTTATCTATGCTCAGCACCTTTATCTTCTTCTCTGTTTGGTTTTCCACCAGAGCCTTAAATTCTTTAAACCTGTCAAATACTTCAAATTTGCTCTTAAGGAAATATGTCCATGTATTCCTTCAGAAGTCATCTATAAATGATACATGGCACACAGACTTACCCAGTGATGGAACCTTCATAGGTCAAAACACATCACTATGCACAAGTTCTAATATTTGTTTCACCGTCTTACTACCAAAGGGGAAACTCACTCGATTATGCTTCCCTTATACACAATTTTCACAGAAATAAAAACCCAAAGAGCTATTACTCATACCTTCTACCATACCTTTACCATGAAGTATCTGAAGGTCCTTTTCTCCAATATGTCCAAGCCTTTGATGCCACAGCATGGTCTTCTCTCTAGAGATCACTAGATTTTCTACTCCACTTTCAGGAACCACAGAACTATTGCACCCATTAATAACAGTGCTACCTTGCAGCTTGTACAGAGTTCCAATCAGGTCACAACACATCATTGTGCACAAGTTCTAATATATCTTTCACCCTCTTACTACCAGAGGGGAAACTCACTCGATTCTGCTTCCCTTATACACAATTTTCACAGAAATCAAAATCCAGAGAGCTATTACTCATACCTTCTACCATACCTTTACCATGAAGTATCTGAAGGTCCTTTTCTCCAATATGTCCAAGCCTTTGATGCCACAACATGGTCTTCTCTCCAGAGACCACTAGATTTTCTACTCCACTTTCAGGAACCACAGAACTATTGCACCCATCAATAACAGTGCTACCTTGCAGCTTATACATAATTTTCACATAAATCAAAATCCAGAGAGCTATTACTCATACCTTCTACCATACCTGTACCATGAAGTATCTGAAGGTCCTTTTCTCCAATATGTCCAAGCCTTTGATGCCACAATATGGTATTCTCTCCAAAGACCATTAGATTTTCTACTCCACTTTCAGGAACCACAAAACTATTGCACCCATCAATAACAGTGCTACCTTGCAACTTGTACAGAGTTCCAATCCGAACTCCCCGCATCAATACCAGTGCTCTCGGAACCATCTTGTAGGTATCCTTCTTGAAACTGATTTTACACCTGCATCATCCACCTTGCTAACAAAAATCAGATTTCTAGCTAATGCGAAAATATGTAGAACACCTGGAAGCATTCTAACCCTTCCACATTGCAACTTCAACTTTACTTTTCCGTACCAATGGTTCTAGCCTTCCTGTCATCCCCCAAGAATACATCACCACCATCATATTTCTCATACTCGTAGAACCACTCTCTATGGGGAGTGAAGTGAAAGGATGCACCTGAGTCAATTAACCATGCCTCATGATCTACATGTGTACTTGAAGAAGCCAAGTACACATCCCCACCTTCATCTAAGATGGTTTTCACCTCTACAGAAGGAGCCTCGTCAGATCTCTTCCTTTGTTAGGATATTTAGATTTACAGTCCCTTTTATAGTGCCCTTCCTTTCCACATTTCTAGCACACCACCTTTACAAGTTTTCCTGGAGATTTAGATCTCCCTTTAGATCTAGATCTCCCACTTGATGACTTATTTTTGTTTCTGTTCTAGGTTTGCCCTCATACAGACAAGGCATCATCATTTTGGCTCTCCATATTTTTCCATCTCATCTCCTCCGTCAGCAAAGATGAGACTATTTCATCAAAATACAAGGCAGTTGCATTGCTACCTATTGCAATAACTAGACTATCTCATGAAACTGGTAGAGAACACAACAGACTGATGCACTTATCTTCATTTGAAATTTTAATATCAACAGATGCTAACTTACTTACCACAGTATTAAATGCATTCAGATTCTCTGTCACCGAGTCTCCGCCTTTCATCCTCAGGTTATACAACTTTTCCTGGAGGAACAAATTATTCACCAGAGACTTAGAGTGGTACAAAGTCCCTAACTTGTCCCACAAAGCCTTTGCCATAGCTTCCCCTGATACATTCAGCAATACTAAATCTGAGACACGCAATCGAATTGTGCTCTTTGCCTTCCGATCCAACTTCTTCCATTCTTCATCGGACACTCCCATTGGTTAAGTACTCGGATCTACCGCGATCCACTAGTCTTTATCCACCAACAAATCCCCCATCTTGAGTTTCCACAACTCAAAACTCTAACCATTAAATTTCTCAATCTCTATCTTTCCACTACTCGCCATCTTCTTTCACCACCAGAATCGATCTTGTAGATCTCCCACTAAACAAGGTCTACCACAGGCCCGAGTGAAACCCCTCAGCAACAAAGGCGGCCCCTTGAAGCCAAAACAGCTCTGATACCAAATGTAGGTTTTAACCCCGTACCGAAATTACCTGCATATGAATTCTAAAACACATAAAATCAACAATGCGAGAGCATAACACATAAAAACACATATACATAGAGATTTCCCCTGGATCCCAAAACCGAGACTACCAGCTTGATTTTTCATTATGTTCCTTTCAATGTTACAATACATATTTATACATGCCGAAGCATCCAATACCATTGACTAAAAAACCATCGCGTCCAATACCATGGACCGAAAACCATTGTGTCCAAAAAACATGAGTGAAAATCATGCACACAACTATAGGTGGGTCCACCCAACCTAACATAGGGTCCAAAACCAAAATTTTCTGGGTCGCTGCCCCGGACCCCATAAAGTGGGGTTACTGGTGCCCTTCAAACCCCATGTTAACTATGTGGAAATAATATAACACAACCCAACAAGGCCTTCACGACTCTGGTAGGCCCTCCCAAACCAAATCAAATATGGTTTCTCATTCACAATTTGTCTATCTACATGGTTTTAGTCGATGTGGATTCTCATGTAAAAAAAATTGTTATTCTAGGTGTGATCTTTCAAATTTTCAAAATTTCATGTATGACCAAATTCACAAATATGTTTTACTTCATTCATATTCATGAAAATATATTACATCAAACTCAATTTGGGGATGTCCATCTCTCGTGATATCATGGGATTGTGAATTTGATCATCTCAAAGATTATCTTTTTCGAGAATCATTCTTATCAAAGTTTTCCCTTAATGGTCAACTCCTTGGTCTTCTTGTGAATCTTGTACTACAAATGTGTCCTCTTGTCACACTAGAAATATCCCTGGGTGATGATGAACACACAATCTATCACACAAATCAATTTCCTCTGCATCCGCCATGCCTTAACTCGTTTCACACATTCATGGTGCTAGCATCATTTTTAAATTCTTGTGGTGACAATGATTCTTGCACAATTGGTCACCAATTGCACGAAGGTGGTTTGTTATATCTAGTTCATAGAAAACACGGTTTGATTGTTCTAAGCATTTGCAAGATTGTTCAAATGGATTTTTATGTGTTCATTGCAAACTAGGAATCTAATGTTTCAATCTGCCCATCTAATCAATCAGCTTGGGTGTCTGACATTCATCTTATCATTTTCCCATCAGCACATCCAATGAAATTTTGTTCATGCTCTCTAATATTCATTATTTAACATCTCTCTCTTCATATTTTTGTCAAGCAAGTGAAGCACTTCAGTTGTGGCTCATGGTTATGGTAATTCCTCACTGTCTTAGCATGACTGTTGAGAATGATCATATACATCTTGCCATACAAGATTCCCATTGTGATCCTATCTCTCGAATTGAAAATCCATCCTTTCAAAGATCACAAAGCTTTCAAGACAGCCATCATGAATTTTATGATCCAATCATTGAATGGTTGAAATAATCTTACTTGGAAGGCTTTGTTGTAGGTAGCAAGTTTCAATCCTTCCTCGCGCTTGTTAAGAATATCGGTGCATATGAGGACACACTCGCAAGAGGCTTCCGAGGTTTGCTGAAAAGGGGTATCCATCAAAGAGGTAAGAATGTGGATTGGGTAAAGTAGTGGTTGTGACATTTCTTTCTTCCCACAAGCAAGGACCTTCCCTCCCTTGTGCAATTTTTTCAAGTTTTTATACCTTATGTTGTACATCAACTTTTATTTGTTTTAATAATTCATATCTTTGTGGATGCAGGTCGGGAACAATCATAGTGGCTTCACTAGAAATTTCATTTTACATGACCCTGACCTTCTACTTGTTATGTTAGGAGTAGGATTAGTTGCATCTTAGTATTCTCTTCCTTGCACTCATTTTGTACTCGTAGTGCATCCTTATTTTCTTATTCTAGTTTTACATCATGTTTCCTTTGGTCATTTTGTTCTTGTTCCTTTTGATTTTGTTTCTTGGTTCTGTGTCTTCTTTCTTTTTTCTTTTTTCTTTTTTTCTTCCTTGTTGATTTTTCCTTTCATTTCCATTACCCAAATCAATGCTTTTCCTTACAGCGTCCTAATTTCTAAATGTGTATGTCACTAAAGTTCAAAGATTCATGTGACACTATGGCCCTTGGCTAGTCTTGTGTTTGTCTTCTTTGTGTTTGGTTGTAAATTTTGGTTGATGATGTCTTGACAGATGATCTGTTTGTCAGGATATTTTTTGTCCAACCATGAACCCATGTCTGGTCTAGGAACATCATGCCTATACTGAGTTTCCTAATTTGGTGTTTTCAAGGTTATCCAACTAGTATAAATGGAGAAGGGAAAAAATCTAATTGAGAAAACCGAAATTAGAGGCATTTATATGCTTCTCTAAAGGAACAACCTCTCCTGCTCTCAATAAGTCAGTATCCCTCTTCCACCCCAAACATAAATAAGTGCCTATTCATAATTCTCTTTAAAAAATGGAAACAAAAAAATAGCAAAGGCGAAAGAAGAGAAAGGATTCCTGTGAGAGAAGTGAAGCAAGCAACTCCATTGGGGTATTGTCCAGGATCGCTGGTAGTGGATAAATGTTTGTGTTCCTGCGTGACACCATTGGGGTACTATCTAGGCCTGTTGGCACTGGAGAAACACCATAGGTGAAAACTATACACTAAAATAATTAAGCTCGCAAGCTAAACTACCCTTCGCAATTTTAAACACTTTGATTTGGTTGAATCTTATGTTGTATTCAACTCAGAAGGTACAAAGGGGACCATGGATGCCCATGGGCTAAGTGGGGAAGAAAAAGTAATCTATATGATGAATCAATACTCCCTAAAGGACCAAGGTCTCACACTAAAATGAACCTAGACAAATAAGTTGGTATTCAACCAGTGTGTCACCAAGTGTTGTAGCGGTTGCAACAACCTCCAAACTTTTGTCCTATACTGAAATTTTGGAGCCTATTGTAGATCTTGTGATCGATTTACTTATTTGGTAACCTGATGATCTCAAGCTTCCCTCTTTGATCTTAAGAGTTGTTCATTCTTTTACCTTTATATAGTATGTGTCGTCTTTGGGCATGGGGATTATCACTTGTTATGCAAATGGAAATTTGTTTTGCTTCAAGGGGAAATATTTGTGAGAATGGGTTGTCCTCGCCACATAGACATATTGCACACTCATTTCACACACTCTTACTTACAAGTGTTGCCTTTATCCTCCCAAACTCTATCATCAGAGTTACACTTATTGTAAGTTTCCACAAAGGTTCTTGCATTAAGTGAAGTATGTGTTATATGTTCTAGATGGTCTATGTTGTATCACTAAGTGTTCAAGTGTGAGATCATAGTCAAGTTCTATCATTTTTCACATCAGTTCCACTAATCCCACACTTAGCCAAATTATGGAGTTTCCCTAGCAACCTAGCCTCATCCAGCTTTCCTGAACCGTGCACTTCACATATATAACCCTCAAGATTTTTTCTTACGTGTTGGAACTGCACAATGCATAGAAATCCTAGCCTCCCTTAGCATTCAAAACTATGCAGTGGTTTCCTCTAGTGTCCTTCCCTTAGCGAGAACCCATTGTCTTTAGAAATTGCACAGTTTTTTCCCCAAGGCATTTTAGCTTCACAGTTCACCTTGCATCATAAAACTACACAATTTTGTCCCTCATCTACCCAGCCTGCCTTGCAACCTGAAATTTCTCAATTGTGTCCTTCCAGGGCCTCATACCGCAGCATTGTCTTACATCATAAAACTACACAGTTTTGTCCCTCAACTTCCTAGTCTACCTTGCATCCTAAAACTACGCAGATGTGTCTTCCCATGGCCTCATCCTAGAGCAATCATTTCCTGTGAATTTGCGCAATTGTGTCTCTTAGGGGCCACGAAGAAGGATGGCATGCTAGATGACTCTCAAGGATCTGAGGAGAAATATAAGCAGACCAAGGAACCCAAGGTATGATAGAAGATCGGGACAGCATGAAGACTCAATTTGATGCATAACCCTTTGGAGGGTAGGTATGGAAAACAAAGCACAGGTTTTGAAATAAACCCCTTAGTGTAGCTTGAAGGACTTCTTGTCATTGCCATATAATTATGTCTTCAATGATATGCATGGTTGCAAGGACTGAAATTTATTCCATGTGTTTCCCCTACATTTCTTGCTCCCTTTCACTTGTTGGATGAATTATTGTCTTTTTACATGTTTGGTTGTTATGCCATGTTTTCAAACCTTTCTAGTGACCGTGAAGGTTGGTATTTGTGTGTACAAGTTTTCCTAGCCATGGAAACATCTAGCATACTCATATACAAAGTTGTAAGCACAGTCACACAAGTATTGTCACAGTAGTCCAAAGGTCTATCACAAGTGTCGCACTTGTCGCTTTTAACTCTAAATAGTCTCACAGAGGGAAATGATTTGTCTTATTGTCCCGATGGTCTATGTTGTCTTGGTTTCAAAGTATGCTAAGCGTGTGATCACAATGTCGACTCGTCACAAGTTCACTTTCCTCCCACTTAGCTATTTTCTTGAAAATCCTTCCAACTGAACAACTCCACTTCACCATATACTAACTGAGCTACATTGCATAGTCCCAGCCCTCAATGATGTTTCTCATCTTCTTGGAACTATGCAGTACATGAGGCTTCCCCCCAGGACAGTTTCATTGTGCAATCCCAGAAGTGAGCAATCTACCTTCCTTCCTATAATTGCGTAGAAACTACCTCAAATCATGACCTAAACTACACACTACACAAGATTAGTCATCAAGCCTCCTCCCTACCTATTGGAACCCCACAATGCATAGAGACTTGAACCTGTTTTTCCTCCCTGATCCAGGTTCGGGTGTGACAAAGGACCCTTCCAAGACCTTTTACTTTCATGATGTCTTAAATTTCATTTTTAAAAGAACATTAATGAATACATCTGCATGCTGTAAAGAAGAGGAACATGACAATCATTAGCACATGAAAACTTAATCCATTGATAATGGAGTTCGTCCAGGAGGGACTACATCTCCAAGCCCTGGTGTCAAGATGGTGTAGGCTGCTGCATTAAGTGTTGTCAATAGTGATGATGTACATAGGAGGTGATGTCGCTATCATATAAGGAAAATCCCCTCACGTAGGAGTGGCTCCAAGAGATGTTCCACTGCAAGAACTCTCAATCAAAAGGACTCCTATTAGTATGACACAAACTCATGCATGATGATAAGGAACATCTTGCTGACATGGCATAAAAGGGATTTCAATGCAATCATACATGATGACAACATGAGTATTCCATCAACATACAACAAAGGCATCTCAAAGCACAACATGAAAAATCATGACAACAAGTACATCACATAGATGATTCCGCATCACATCAAGCAGGAATCATGAATCAAGTATGAAAACAAGATCCCACATCAAACATCAAAAACAAGGATCTGTGCAGCGCAATTCATAGCAAAAGAAGTACATCAATACACTGCATATACCTCATATCAAGGGGTCATCTGAAGAAGCGGATGTCAAACTATTGAATTTGGTCACACGTCGAATATTTCAACGTCGAATCTCATGGAAATGGTTGCTCACACATGAATGATGACACCTGCACTCCACTTAGAAAAGTGGCCAAAAAATAGAATGAGTAAATGGAAAATTTGAACACACCATCAGATTTTTGGCATCGAATAGTGCAAAATTGACTATCAAATTTCTGAATACTGAGGAAATGAGAATCTGGGGCTCAAGGAATAGTTTATATTCCCCCTCGATTCCTCAAATATTCCCTCCTCCAGGACCTCTGCAAATCGGCTGCTCAGATAAGGAAATTGAATGTGCCATCGGGTTCATGTCACCGAGAGGTGTAAGATCAACATAAAGCTTTTCCAATTTGGACAATGCAAAAATTTCACCCTCCTGGAAATTTTGCTCAATCATGGTTCCACCTACAATATATTAATTAAAAAATAATGTTGTCTCGATTTCATGCCCGCTCCTAGCTCCTTGATCCTACCTCAGGGCACTGGTGAAATGAAGTTATATATGGATAAACCAAAGAAGTCATTTGGTGTGATGGTAACATTAGCCATTAGTTGAGGATGGGTTAGGTGGTTAATCCCTGCCCCTCCAATTTTAATGCATTACCATTTTTACAACCCGCATGTATGTTATTTATTGGGGGGTTGGGTTTGCATTGGGCAGCCCACCCTCATAACCTTCGCAGCAAATTGGTGTTGTTATTTACTTGGTTCATGCATCAATTGTTTCGATTGTCATTAAGTTTGTACAATGGTTCATATGGATTCAACGTGGGGCCACTGCATGGGTGGGTTTGGCCCTCCAGCCGATCATGGGTTCAACTCCCACCGGCCTCTTTTAATTATGTCATAATATGGGGTTGTTGAGGGGGTGGTGGAGTTGGTGGCCCGCCACCCAAAACATATATTTATTTATTTTTTTTAATTTTTTATATTTTATAAAATAATGAAGCTTTCTTGAAAATTTGGATTTTTTATCGAAGGAGTAATTTTAACGAGGCAAAATTTTCATCCGGAATCTGGCCGAAGTTGGCCAGATTCCATCTGACAAAAAAGGTCCAAATTGTGTCTCCCTTAACCTACCTAGTCAGTAAAAGTCAACCAAAACTTTGACTGCCTCTATCTTCCTCATCTGGACTTGGATTGAGGAACCATTTTCACCACCGTGATCACGATGACAAGATATTTAATATGCATCTAGTTTGAGCATAATCCAAACACTTTTATTTTTGAGCTTTCATAAGCCCTCTTTGTCCTGTGTGTGTCTCTAGAGCCACTTGGATCAATCCTCCCCATTGAGGAGCTTTTGGTCCTCCAAAAGCATGAAAAATAATCTGCAACTTCTATGTACCTTGTCCACATCACAAGCGTTCTGAAAGGTCTCGCTTCCATCTCCTTCACCCTTGTTCTTCAGATCCTTAAGCGATGAGTCAACACCTGCAACCTATAGTACATTGTTTCGCAAATTACATGTTTGACTTTTCATGACCAACTAATGACCCAAGTGTCCCACACTTGCCATGAGTTTATAACACATACTTGATGGTCATGTTTACATAAACATGGACACAATACCCTAGCTATGAAACAAGGCCAACATATCATTTTTGCTTCAAAAAGTGATGGAAAACACATCATCACTGCAACACATGATTTGCAAATGTAAGGCCAAACACTATTGTTCCCTTGACAAGTGATGGAAACACAACATCACTTTTAGAGTGTAAAATGCAACACAAAATAAGACCAGACATCATTTTTTCATGATGGAAACATCATCACTTTTAAATTTTAAAATTCAACAAATGATTTACAAAAGCACGAACATGACAAGCTAACATATCTAGAAACCATTTTTCACTTATCGATGTGAATGGTTCATCCCCCTATGGTGGTTTTTCTTGTCGAACAATTGTTTCACCTGGTTCATGCACAGACGCTTTGTCTTTAAGGCGCTGCTCTGGACGAAGCCTCCAACATGTGGCTCTTTGATGGCCACTTCTATCACAATGACTACAATAGATCTTCTTCCTCCATACCTGCTTAACATGTTTCTTTACCTATTGTTGAGAGGGTCTTTCACACCTCATCCTTTTGTGTGCTACCATTATTTTCCAACACATAGAAAATGTATGGTTATGTAATCCATGAAAGGTGCATGTTTTCTGATGCCATGTTTTACACTCATCATTAGCAACATGATTATAATCGAAATTATCATTCGAATATCGAAACTGGTTATACCTTTCCTTGCCATCTCTAGTGTCATTATGGTGATAAGAACTCGCCTCAGCGCTTTCCCTGCCATGGGGTGATGGGGATTTGTTCCCATCATTCTCTTTCCTCGATGATTTCGACGATCTCTCAAAATAATATGAAACCTTCGATCATTCTCCTTTGGTGTATCCCACACCTGCAAATCGATGTTTATGCACAACCTCCAAAGGTTGAGTTATGCCTTGGTTATTAACACAAGTTTCTTTTCCTCCTTATGCCTCATCCTGGTAAGGAGCCTCATGTTTGACCCTATAATTGGGATCTCCAAATATCCAATAGAAATCATACTATGTGAAGATGAAACTAAAAGGAAATAAACATCTTTTACCTCCTTTGTCGATTTGGAAAGAACTGATGAGGGCCTCTCATCATCTATTGTTGGTGGTTCGCTAGGTGTCTCGGCACATTCCCCAACTTCCTTTCTGACATACCCAAGTCTTGTTTGATGGGGTAATTCTTCTATTGTGATGGGGTTGACAATGCCTTGGCCATTAACGCCCAAGCCTTTTCCTTCATACCACATTCTCTTCAATAGTTTGGAGCCAATTCCTATGGTATGATTTTCAAAAACAGCGAAATCATCATCAAGAAAGATATATGAATTCGAATAATTACATTTTATCTCACATGGATCATGCTGCAGCTTTTCTAAGGCCTTATTCTTTGCTTGTAGCTATCATAGAAAACTATGTTTCTCCTCTTTCTCCTCATGTAAAATTATCTTCAATTTAGCGTTCTCTATTTGAAGATTATGTATGTTGTGCTTCAATTATTCCATGTCCTCTTCCGTGGCTCACAACTAAAGCTGCAATCACTCCTTTTCCTCTATCTCTTTTTGTAGAGCTTCATACATTATTTCCACCCTTTTGGAAATTTGGAGCATGGTCTCATACATCACTTTTTCATCCTTTTTCGTTGTGCGTTCCATTGTTCACGCTTGCATTCACATCCACGAAAAGACTACTCCGATACCACTTGATCCAAGTCCAGGTGTGACAAAGGACCATTCCAAGACCTTTTACTTTTGTGATGTTTTAAATTTCATTTTTAAAAGAACATTAATGAATACATCTGTGTGTTGTAAAGAAGAGGAACATGATAATCATCAGCACATGAAAACATAAGCTGTTGATAACGGAGTTCGTCTAGGAGGGACTATGTCTCCGGGCCCCGGTGTCAAGATGGTGTAGGCCATTGCATTAAGTGTTGTCAATAGTGATGATGTACATAAGAGGTGATGTCGCTATCATACAAGGAAAATTCCCTCACGCAAAAGTGGCTCTACGATATGTTCCACTACAGGAAGTCTCATTCAAAAGGACTTCTATCAGTATGACACAAACTCATGCATGATGATAAGGAACATCTCGTCGACATGGAATAAAAGGGATTTCAATGCAATCATACTTGACGACAACATGAGTATCCCATCAACATACAACAAAGGGATCTCAAAACACAACATGATGAATCATGAAAACAAGTACATCACACAGATGATTCCGCATCACATCAAGCAAGAATCATGAAGCAAGTATGAAAACAAGATCCCACATCAAACATCAAACAGGGATCTGTGTAGCACAATGCATAGCAAAAGAAGTACATGAACACACTACATATACCTCACATCTAAGGGCCATCTGAAGAAGCGAATGTCAAACTGCTAAAGCTGGTCGCACATCAAATCTTGTGGCGTCGAATCTCATGGAAATGGCCACTCTCACATGAATCCTGACACCTACACTCCACTTAGAAAAGTGGCTGAAAAATAGAATGAGCAAATGGAAAATATGAACACACCATCAGATTTATGACATCGAATAGTGCAAAATCAACTGTCAAATTTCTGAATTATGAGAAAGTGAGAATTTGGGGCTCAAGGAATATTTTAGATTCCCCTTAGATTCCTACAATATTCCCTCCTTTGGGACCTCTACAAATCAGCTACTCAGATCAATAAATTGGTTGCACCATCGGGTTCGTGTCGCTGAGAGTTGTAAGATTGACATAAAGTTTTTCTAATTTGGACACTGCAAAATTTCACCCTCCTGGAAATTTCGCTCAGTCATGGTTCCACCTGCAATAAATTAATTAAAAAAAATAATTCCATCTCAATTTCCATGCCCACTCCTGGGTCCTCCATCCTGCCTCTATCAACTTTGATTGCCTCTATCTTCCTCATCTAGACTTGTATTGATGAACCATTTGCACCACCATGATCACGACAACGATATCTTTAATATGAACCTAGTTCAAGCTTAATCCAAATACTTTGATTTTTGAGCTTTCATAAGCCCTCTTTGTCATGTGTGTGTCTCTGGAGCCACCTGGATCACTCCCATAATTACACAAAGGTTTCCTCCTAATGTCTTCCCTTAGCTGGGACTCACTGCTCCCAAAAACTACATAGAGTTGTCCTCTCTAGTACTTTTGCTACCCTGTCTTGTCTTCCCTCAGAACACTACACAGATGTGCCCCAGGTTCCCACCTTGTACCCACCACTAGTGACCTCAACTACATAATCATGCCTCCTAGTGGCCACTGCGCAATTTTCCCTGACAATGAAGATTATTCCCCGAAGTCTCTCATTCAAGCCTAAGTTGCGCTCTAGGTAGTCTCAGTGACCAATCTCCCTCCCTGTAACCTAGAACTGTGATGTGCACAGTTACTGGGCCCTCTTCCCTAATCTTTCATATGTCATGGGCCTGATCCATGGAAAATAATTCATCATCTTAAACTATGAGGATTTGGATTTGATGTCATCTCATCATGAGTGAATTGTAGTAACAAATACACTGATATATCATGGTGAGACGAAGAATGAAATGGAGAAGGAGAAAACATGCTGGAAGACTTATTTGTAGCTGGATGGAAAAAACAAGTTCACCAAAGAACAAGCGAAGGGAACACATGCATGCAACCATCTTACAATACCAATATTATTAAAGACCCTGTAGCATCAAGCTATGTGAAGGAGAAGGGAAAGCACATCCAAGAACATATCCATCACTCAGCAGCAACAACTGCTTGACATTACCACTATAACTAGCCAATCCATGTCAATAGTGTTATGTCAAGTTGTGTCATGAGTTGTCAAGGTCACATCACTACTATGGGCCATATCTGTTGTAACCAAATGTAATTTAAAGTGAAAGTTCAATGGACACACAATGAAGATGAAGAGTCATGTCAGTTGAAAAGTCATAGGAATTCGAATGGTCATGAGGGTAGTCCAAGAGTCACAAAGGTCAAGCATCACCCTTGGCTATATATACCCATCCCATTGTATTAGCAAGGAATTTTCACCTTGGCTCCTCCCACGAAGTATAGAGAGTTTTCATCCAATTCTTTGAGAAGCAAGGACTGGCTCCAATGCCCCAATACTGGGGCTAGTGATGTATGATGTACATATGTGTCTTGGAAATTTTTCTTAATACAGAAGCTTGTTCAGGCCAACATGTTTTCATGCATGTTTTGTGGATGTTTGTAAATACTTCATGTTTGTTTCACATGTACTAAGACAATTGAACTATTCGGTTGTTTTGTTACTTACCTTGTTGTCTCATCCTTGTGTAATACTCCACAGGATACTAGACAAACCTTCCTCGCTTATTCGTTATAATGACCGTCACATCCATTGTGTACTACTCTGTTGGATGGCGGATAGGTATTCCCTTGTACTTTGGTTTTAACGATTTTCGCAATTGTTGTGGACTATTTTGTTGGATGATGGACATACCTTCCTAGTTTGCATGTGTCTCTTCCTGGGTGGTACTATTACCTCTCACTTAGAGGCTCACTTTTCTCCCCCCTTTTGTAGTAAGAGAACTGTGACACAATTACATTACGTACTCACTAAGAACACTTACCTTTCTATTTGAAGATACCAACATAACACTCTCATGTGTTGACATCTAGACCCAAGGCAGATCTCTAAGTATATGGCAACTGGGTCTTTATACTGGATGGGACTCCTACACCAAATGGTGTGAGGTATAGTTGGGACTTCATGTTGGGGAGATCCCCTTGGTTGATGGATTTACATCACTGTCAACACCCCCCAAGCTCTACTATTTCCTGCCATCAGAACAAATCATTGATTCTTTTTCAATTTACACCTCTTTAACCCTTAACATCATCCTACTAATTTCTTTGTTTAAGGACAATATCTCTCTCCCATTGTCCCTTTCTTTTAACTTGATTTCCTTTATCTCCTCTAGTCCTCTTTATTTCAATTCCACCCATGACATTTTTCTCTAGCCATGTATTTTTCAGGGTGGTATGCTCAGCCGATAGTTCAATTGTGGTAATAATGGAGGTTTTTTATTTTTTTGTTCATGCCCCCTTCTTGGGAATAACTGAATCCAATTGCTTTCCTTACAATTAGGAATCTAATACCTCACATGATAGCCTTCAATATATTTTCAAGAATAATAATACACAAACATTTTTTCTCTTTTATTAATCAAAATAAATATTCACAATACATTACTTGAACCACTTGAATTTTCAGTCACATGTGGAATATAAGTCATAAAGATAATTTTACCAACGTTATCATAGCATATGCCAAAAATGTAGGGGATAAAGGAGACCCTAGCTTGACTCCAATATTGCATTTAATTTGTTTTGACCAACCCTTAATGGTCCTAAGCTTGGACATAGCATTCTTGTACAACATTTTCATAACAGCCCTCAATTCAAGAGGAAACATCATGTCTTCTAGCCTCTTCTATAGATTTGTTTTAGGAATAGTGTCAATGTCAAAATATTTTTTAAAGTCAATAAAACTAAAAAAAGAAAGTGATAGTTTTATTATTTTGGTATTCCAATACAATTATCCTAGGAATAATAAGATAACTTATGGTGAATGATATATCATAAGACTAGCTTTGCCTTTTACTCTTTTACCATGGAGTTCAAGTCAAGGGAAAATCCTCATTTCCAAGGTAAGCCCATACAACTTGACTAAAATATTGCTAATAATAATAGTTGTATACCTAAATTGAATAATATTATCTTGATTTGTAAACTACCGTGGATATTCCACTAGATAGTTTATCACAACATATCTACTAAAATATATTAGAAAATGTGAAATCTACACTATGAGAATTTATTTCTCCTTAAATTTTGAGATAGGTTAATCATTGTTTGTTGTGTATGCAAGTTAAAATTGTGTAGAAAATAGAGAATACAAAAATAAACTCATTAACCACAAAATGACACAAGTGATAACCTGGGAAACCCTTTTGGGAGAAAACCTAGCTATAAAATGAGGTCGCTCTGCTTTCTTTCTTTAAATGGAAAATGGATCCAAGTACAAAGAAGTGAGGCCTTTGGCTAATGGGCTACTGTAATGTAGAAATCCTCCATTTTTTTTGTCTCCCTATCAAATCTCAACTAATTTTCTCATCTATGGAATAAATGCAGTCAAATAGAATGGAACCCATTTTCCTCCCAATGGCTTGGTTATAACACAACCCGATGGTCTACTACTAGTTAAGTTTGACTCCTTCAACTATTAGTTATAGATGCAATGTTAGATCTTCCATAATCTTCTTCATTAAGATCACATGGTTAGTCTATTTTCCATTATTAATGGGGGCTAACATGGTATCCTCTTAAATCATGGTGGTCAAAACAAGAAGGTCAACTTCCAAATGACATAAATTTAGCATATAAACTCAAATTGAGGTGAATCTTGTATTACTAGAAATCTATCTTTGTTTACAATAGCATAAGAATATGCACCATTAATCGGCTAATTTTTACCATAAAAAATCTCATTTGATGCCTCAAATTACACCTAGAAGTTTTCAAGTCCCAATTCTCTAAACTTGGTCCCATCAATAAAATAGTCTTAGGAGCTAATTCCTCCACTTTTTCCACTATAAAAGCTTCAATATGTACGAAAATTAATATAATAATCCAATCCAGATCATATTCTCACTCTTGAAAATTGGTACAATAAAGTTCTATACACAAAGCTTACCAAAACCTTGCTTCACTATCAAATAAATTAATTCTTTTAATTACTTTCATAATTCTATTTTTAATATGGAATTTTAAAAAAATAAATAATTAATATTTTGTTTTCATAGTCTTCTAGCAGATTCTGACTAGGAAGACTAAAGATAATAATAAAATTTCTCTTCACGATTGGAATTCCTATCTTAAAAAGCTTTATGAATCTCCAAATGTCATGGATAATTTGGAAACCCTACTCACAATGAAAGAAGTTTTCTCTTTAGAATACATTAAGTTTGGGGTTAATCGCCTCGCTAATGGGAAAGCTAAGGACATTGAAGGTTACCAAGCGGAAATCTTAAAAATTGGAGGTCTTGTCCTCATCCCCCACATCCACAAGCTTTTCAATCAAGTAGTCAAGCAAGGGTTCCCTAAACCTTGGACCAAGAGCCTCATTATCCCTATTTTTAAAAGTGAGGATACAAATAACCCCTCTAATTATCGGACAATTATGATCAGCCCTTTCTTAGCCAAGTTATATGGTAGTATTTTGGAAAAGAGGTTAAGAATATGGCTTGAAAGTGAAGGTAAGCAGGCTAAAGGCCAAGCAGGTTTCAGAAGGCATCACTCAACAACAGACCACCTCGTTACGCTTAGGATCATTGTGGAGGAATGTCGTAATGATAAATCCAATTTATTTTGTTGCTTTGTGGACTTTAAAAAAGGCTTTGAAATGGTTCCTGAGTTGAGAGCTGTCGCTAAAGGTTATCGGGAATGTATTTCCAAGTTAAAGAGCAATGAGGGGTGGTCGAAAGATATTAAGTGTAACATCGGAGTTAAACAGATTGCCCTCTCCCCTACCCTATTGGCATTTACATCGATATTTGCATTATAAAATATTATTATATAATATTTAAATCCTATTTAATTAATGTTAAGTGTATTAAATAATTTAAGGAAAATTCTCAATCATTTTGGATAGACAATTATTAATTATTTATATATAATTGAGGAGTGAAATAAATTAATTGTTTAATCATTAATATATTTAAAAATTTTAATATAATTATACTTTAGAGATTATATTTTATTTTAAAAAAAAAATATTTTATTTTTTCAATATATTGAAAAAAAACAAAAAGAGAACATATGGAAGAAATAATGAAAACACGTTCAAGTAATAACATGATATTAACACGATACTCCAACACTGTGATATTAACACGATACTCTATGAGAGTATGAGAGGACTTAGCAATACTGTATAATCCAAATGAACTAAAAAAACGTAGACCATGTATTTGATAATATTAATAACCACAAACGATTCTCTAGCAAATTCCAATAGCACCTGCCAAAATATTTTAAAAGATATTTCTTACTGCTTCATTTAAAATCATGTGATTGTGATTTGAATGTAACGGTAGCAGAACTCTTGATGCCAAAGGTGTTATCGTCTGATCATGTATTTGGCGTGTTGGAGCATGTCATTTTAGTGACCTCCACAACACTAACCTTCTTGTTTCGCATGATTTTAGTGCAGCGCGAAGCTCATGATTATTTTGCAGCTGAGCGTACATTTTTCATGACTACCATATAACTTGATACTTAATATAAAGCTGTAAAGTTTTTCCAGAGATCAAACCTCTCTGTGATGGACATGTGCCTGTTCATTGTAACGTGGCGGGTGTGGTGTTCTGGTTGAGGTTGATTGAAATGGGTGGGATTGAAAAGAAATACAATTTATTAAGGCTTATGTTACCTCTCTCTCATCGACCACGGTGCTCATCACTATAATCAGTAAGCCACTCTGGGAACGTCCTGATTATCAACCTAGGGTGATTCTTTACTCATGCTTGTTTCTCCAGTTTTGCTCTGTTATATGTATTTGATCTCTTCTCCTGTGAAGGGGTTTCGATATTAGTCTCTTACCGTTTGACACCTGTTTTTATGCCTTAAGTAGTGATGATATTTGAATAGTTTCCAGCCAGTTATAATGAAGTCATTGTAAAACTTTCTCATGATTGAATGAAAGTTATGGGGTTCTCATGATTGATAACAAAACGGAATGTTCTCTCCTAACGAGTCTTATAGCGACTTCGAAAAAATTGTCGTCAATTTGGAAGAAATTTGCTATATTTTGTTAATATATAAAATATTAAAGATAAGTTAGATTAAATAGATTTTTTATTGTTATTTAAAATGTATTTTTGAGAAGATGCTGTTGTGGCTGAAGTCAATAAAGAAGATGTGGATGACGATACTATTATTTCTGGTGGAAGGGAGGTTATGGGACAAACAGAGGAAGTGAGCTCAAGTTATGGGACAAACAGAAGAAGTGAGATCATTACATTATGGAGTGTTTTCAACTTTGCAAAAGGTAGAGAAACATCCTTGAACATAGAGATGCCAAGAACATCATAAATTAAGTCAAATGTTACATTCTTTTCAGTCCCACATTCTATCCAACTCTATGAAGTGCATAAGAATGGTGACAAACAATTTTCAAAGCATTACTTTCTCACACATATTCAGAGAAAAAACCCAAGTAGCTATCTTCTTTCAAAACGGGGTATCAACTCAAAGACAATATCGTTTAGCGACACATGTGCAGGGAGTATCAACTCCATATAGGGAATTCACTTCCTAATTTTTTATGATAAAATGTTTTTTTTCATATGTTGGTGACATCATTGTTGTTCATAAACAAGAACTTGTAGACCTGAAGGTGATTTCTTTTTTCTAACTAAGAACTCCATATAGGGAATTCATTTCCTAATATTTTTATGATAAAATGTTGTTTTTCATATGTTGGTGACATCCTTTTTCTTGATAAACAAAAACTTGTAGACCAAGCTGATTTTTTTTTTGTAACTAAGAATGGATAGAATACAGTAGTACTCTTACACATAAGATAAGGAACCTATGAAGACTATGGAATATGTATGGGAAATCCAAGTGTCTATTTTTGTCACTGAAATATGGTATGAATATTTATTGTTACAAACATCAAAGTTCAAGAGAAAATGTATGGAAATCTTAGCAAATGTACTTTCTTTTTATTAATGAAAAGACTACATTTTTTTATTGAAAAAAAATATATATATAATATTTGAATATATAAATAGGTTCAGCACCTTAAAATTATCTCATAAACACTTAAATTCTTTAGATTAAACAAATAAATTCAAATTTTTAAAAATCTCTACAAAATTAAAAATTTTAATTAAAAAAAAACTAAATAAAAAAAAAAATATTAATTCTTTACCATTAACCAATAATATTAAATTTACTATAACTTTTAATATATATATATATATGGGTAGTTAGATAGTGAACTAACATCTTCCACATCAAATACTCTTGGTTAATCTGAAGAAGGTGATGCTGAAAAATTACAAAACTAGTGAACAATTTTTCTCTTTTTTGTTAATCAAAATAAATATTCACATTGTCACAATACATTATTTGTACCACTAGAATTTTCAGTCACATGTGGAATATAAGTCATAAAGATAAATTTACCAAGGGTATCATAGTATATTGATGCAGGGTAGGCCTGCATATAACCAGGATCTTTTCACTCATGCATATAAAAGCATGCGCCTCAGCAATTGCCCAATTTCATCCTCTATGTAACTCATTCTCCTCCCTCTTCTCGCTGTTGTTGATGGTGTTCACAAGAATGAGATCCGAGACCGCCCTCCTGGTTCAAAATAGCTGGAGGTAAGAACAATCCTTCTTCAACTCCAGTAGCTTCTCGCAACCAACACCAACAAAATAACAAGGCGCGGTATTTATCGGCTTTAATCCCCGTTCTACATATTCCAATTATTTATCAATCTACCCATGTGTCAATCCCGCAATAGCTACAGGTCGTTGTCTACACCAACGTATTTTTATCCCTCATGGGTGCACAAAACAGAGCAGGCTACACTGGGACACTATATCCAAGCCGGAAAACTCAAACAATCTACGAACACACGCAATTTACACAGGCAAACTCTTCAACATATGTTTCAACAAAGTAGACTTCCCTTTACCCTTTGGACCGACAAACCCATAACACTTTCCATGGGAAATTTTCACACACGCATTCTTCAAAAACTCCATACCTCGGGCTGCAATGGGAAAGGAATCAACTTTAACGTCTTTGACATTGGCATCGGCTATATCATCTCCATCAAGAACGACGCTTCGCTACCTATAACAACAGTGACAGCTACAGACCCACTTTTCGTAAACTCCAGGCTCCTTTCACCTGTTATAAAGGCCCTAGCGCCCAACACCATCAATCGATCCGCCCTTCTAATTGTGTTTCATGGAGAGGTCAGAATATCATACAGAAATAAGGCAGTATAATCGAACCACTGGACTATTCGTGTCAAGATAACATTTCTTCGGCGCCTTCAGTTACTGCGACGTTGTTGAGTGATCAAAAGCCCAGAATAAAAGTTTGGAAAAATGAACACGCCATCTTCCGTTGAACTATCAATCTCTGAGTAGAAAAACCTGATAAGAGCTCTTCTCGCAATGACTTCAGCATGTGAATCATTGACAACATCTCCATTTGCACTCATGCGCAATCCCCTTTAGCTCACTGGGTCTTCGTTATCCATAATTACGTTCTGGGTTGTGTGGTGGACTAATAACTGAATCTTGATTGACTTTTCACAAAGATGGACTGAGGATTACGCACGAAAGGAAGAACAAGAATGTAGAGGCTGATGCAATGAATACTAGCTTACAACATTCCATTGGCAGCAATGATCCACGAAATGTGAAGACTTGCGATACAGTTCATGATAATCAGAAAGAAAACTATAATAATTGCACAGGACTTGCATACTTTTAAACTAATAACCAAGACAGGATAGTCCTCATCACACCCATTTGCAGTTGCCCTGAACCCTCAAATGATCCACCTCTATCCGACCTAGACAACGATTCAATACACAGCAAATTAATTATTGGATACATGCATAATATCAGAAACCCATTACACTAAAACGTCGGAGAGTTTTAAAATCATACTTTGGCACTCACTCCCCTCTAACGAGAGCTTTGTTGCCTCTTTATTTATAATTAAGGATAGGCCTTCTCGGTCCTTATCCAATACAAAAACATGCTTTACATAACGATTTAAACATAAAAGCTTTAAAGCTCTACATACAATGCATTCATCCAACAAAAAGCATCTTGAGGCTTTATTCCATCTTTTCCTGTTTTAAAATAGAAAAGGCTCCTTATCACTTAACGTTCCACATCCATTCCTTTAATGCCTAAAAGCTCTCCCTAGTTTTATTTATTTATTTTGAGAATATCTAATTAAATCATACTTAAAAGCCTAAATATTAAACTGACTTAGAACTTAGGAAACTAATTCCAAAAATGCATGAGCCCCTATGTCTACTATTTACAATGATTCCCATTGGGTTGAATGCTCCTGCATTAGACTCCCAAGGTAGATATTCATGATCTCCTGATCATGTGTCTTATGGTCTTGGTTTTTCTGGATCCCACACTTTGTTCTGCAAGTCATCATGTGCTATTGTTGGCTGCCTTTCTCCAGGTTTCCACACTTTATGTTGCATCGCTCTACTGGTTGTGCTCTCGCAATCTTCTGTTGTCTTCCTTTTGTTGCTTCTCCTTTGTTTCACTGTTGCTGGTCTCTTCCAGGATACTTTGACCATTATCCGCCTCATCAATTCAATTTCTTTGTCTAATAGATTTTCTCCAGCATCTTCAATAAGACCTATACTCACAAAACAATTGTTAGAACAAAAATCATAAGGTATCAGTGTCTTGTACTCCTTTGCTAGCATTTCAGTACGTTGTTCTGAATCCTCCTCCACTATCAGCACATCAGTATGTTGATCCAAACTTCCCAAAGAACCCTCTGAAGAATTCTCAAGGATGTCAACCAGTCTTCCTCTCATATCATCTACTTCCATGACATCTTTCTGCACTCGTTCACTGTACTGAACTCTTTCGTCTGCTGCAACCTCCCTGTCATACTCTGGATTCTCCAACCAATATTCCAACAATGCAATTTCTTTGTAGCATTGTTGAAGCATATCATCATCACCTACATTCATCCATAAACTTTCAGTTTGCACAAAATGTTCAACATTATCAGCTGTTACTTCCTTTATCTGTGCTTCAGACTGATTCTCTTCTTCAACATTCACAAGAACTTCCTCTTGTGTTGTAACAGTTTCACAAGATTGCACACCCTCCTCAGTAAAACCTGTAATCACATCACAATTTTCAGCTACAAAAATACATGGTTTTACATTATCCAGTTGATCTGGATTTGCCCAATAATTCAAGAAATCATCAATGATTTTCTCTTCTGTTTCACCAATGGAAACCTCCTTTGCACCTGCAAACATACACAACTCATCAATTTTAAAACCACAAGACTTTTTAGTCTTGACTGCTTCCTTCAGCACTTCCCTTTGATCAGATCTGCATGTGGAATCTTCAAATTTCATCTCTGGCACAAGAACTCTAAGTCCCTTTTTCAACAAGGCAATCAAAATTTGCCTCAACCTCCTCTGCAATTGTCACCTCTTTCCCTTCAGTGGAAAGAGCCATTTTCCTTTCTGATTTTCTTGCTCTTGCAGCCATTCTTCTAGTACCTACAACTGTAACTTTATTACTACGATCTTTCTTTCTCGAAATTCTGCAGTCATCTCATCTCTGTGGTATTTCTCTGAACCTCTTCTTCCTCTAGAAAAACTCCCTCTGCCTCTTGCATCACCTCCTGTGGTTGCATGCTGGGTTGAACTACTGCTAGCTCCTTCTTTAGGTGTTGTAGATCTTCCACTACCACCTTGACTTCATTTTCCTCTGAAAGTCCCTCTCCCTCTGGCAGACTACTTCCTCATGAGTTTCTCACTCACCATGAGTTGTACTAGCCTCTACAACAGCAATCTCTCTTGCTGCCACTTACCTCACCAAGATCTCCTCACTCAGTATTTTGGTAAGTACTGGTTCACTGCCTCTGGAACCTTTCGAGCACTCCTCTGCTCTCTTCAGCCTATCTCTTCAACTCACCTTCTTCTTCAGGACACTGCAATTTTACTCCTTATTCAGCCTTCAGCTGAATGCCAGGTTCACTGCCATCATCTTCTCTGCAACCATAAACTTCAATCATAAATTTCGACTCAAAAAATCATCTCACCTTTAAGATCTTGTGTGATCTTGTCTTCTTTCCACTTCTGCAATCTTCTTCACTGCATTTGTGTATGCTTGCATATTAAATTTAAAAATCATTCATCACACATTCAAAGAAACATACTTTAGTTTTTGACAAAACCTTATGCTCTCATTCAAAAAAAACAAAAAAAAACAAAAAAACAAAAACAAAAACAAATATATATATATATATATAAATATATATATATTATATATAATATATATATAGATAAATATATATATATATATATATATATATATATATATATATATAAAAAAATCTTCAGCTAAGCATTCTAGCTCTTATACCACTTGATGCAGGGTAGGCCTGCATATAACCAGGATCTTTTCACTCATGCATATAAAAGCATGCGCCTCAGCAATTGCCCAATTTCGTCCTCTATGTCACTGATTCTCCTCTCTCTTCTCGCTGTTGTTGATGGTGTTCACAAGAATGAGATCCGAGACCGCCCTCCTGGTTCAAATTAGCTGGAGGTAAGAACAATCCTTCTTCAACTCCAGTAGCTTCTGGCAACCAACACCAAATAACAAGGCACGATATTTATTAGCTTTAATCCCCATTCTGCATATTCCAATTATTTATCAAGCTACCCATGTGTCAATCCCGCAATAGCTACAGTCGTTGTCTACACCAACGTATTTTTATCCCTCATGCGTGCACGGAACAGAGTAGGCTACACTAGGACACTATATCCAAGCCGGAAAACTCAAACAATCTACGAACACACGCAATTTACACACGCAAACTCTTCAACATATGTTTCAACAAAGTAGACTTCCCTTTACCATTTGGACCGACAAACCCATAACACTTTCCATTTGAAATTTTCACACACGCATTCTTCAAAAGCTCCATACCTCGGGCTGCAACGGGAAAGGAATCAACTTTAACGTCTTTGACATTGGCATCGACTATATCATCTCCATTAAGAACGGCGCTTCGCTACCTATAACAACAGTGACAGCTACAGACCCACTTTTCGTAAACTCCAGGCTCCTTTCACCTGTTATAAAGGCCCTAGTGCCCAACACCATCAATCGATCCGCCGTTCTAATTGTGTTTCATGGAGAGGTCAGAATATCATATAGAAATAAGGCAGATAATCGAACCACTGGACTATTCGTGTCAAGATAACATTTCTTCGGCACCTTCAGTTACTGCGACGCTGTTGAGTGATCAAAAGCCCAGAATAAAAGTTTGGAAAAACGAACACGCCATCTTCCATTGAACTACCAATCTCTGAGTAGAAAAACCTGATAAGAGCTCTTCTCGCAATGACTTTAGCATGTGAATCATTGACAACATCTCCATTTGCACTCATGCGCAATCCCCTTTAGCTCACTGGGTCTTCGTTATCCATAATTACGTTTTGGGTTGTGTGGTGGACTAATAACTGAATCTTGATTGACTTTTCACAAAGATGGACTGAGGATTACGCGCGAAAGGAAGAAGAAGCATGTAGAGGTTGATGCAATGAATACTAGCTTACAACATTCCATTAGCAGCAATGATTCACGAAATGTGAAGACTTGCGATACAGTTCATGATAATCAGAAAGAAAACTATAATAATTGCGCAGGACTTGCATACTTTTAAACTAATAACCAAGACAGGATAGTCCTCATCACACCCAGTTGCAGTTGCCCTGAACCCTCAAATGATCCACCTCTATTCGACCTAGACATCAATTCAATACACAACAAATTAATTATTGGATACATGCATAATATCAGAAACCCATTACACTAAAACGCCGGAGAGTTTTAAAATCATACTTTGGCACTCGCTTCCCTCTAACGAGAGCTTTGTTGCCTCTTTATTTATAATTAAGGATAGGCCTTCTCGGTCCTTATCCAATACAAAAACATGCTTTACATAACGATTTAAACATAAAAGCTTTAAAGCTCTACATACAATGCATTCATCCAACAAAAAGCATCTTGAGGCTTTATTCCATCTTTTCCTATTTTAAAATAGAAAAGCCTCCTTATCACTTAATGATCCACATCCATTCCTTTAATGCCTAAAAGCTCTCCCTAGTTTTATTTATTTATTTATTGTGAGAATATCTAATTAAATCATACTTAAAAGCCTAAATATTAAACTGACTTAGAACTTAGGAAACTAATTCCAAAAATGCATGAGCCCCCTATGTCTACTATTTACAATGATTCCCCTTGGGTTGAATGCTCCTGCATCATATATGCCAAAAATGTAAGGAATAAGGGAGACCCTATCTTGACTCCATTATTGCATTTAATTTCTTTTGCCCAACCCTTAATGGTCCTAATCTTGGAAATAAAATCCGTGTACAACATTGTCACAACAACCCTCAACACAAGAGGAACCATTATGTCTTCTAGCCTCTTCAATAGATTTGTTTTAGGAATGGTGTCAATGTCGAAATATTTTCTAATGTCAATAAAACTATAAAAAAAAAAGTGATTAGTTTTATTTTTTTGGCATTCCAATGCAATTATCCTAGGAGTAATAAGATGACTTATGGTTGAATGATATATCCTAAACCTAGCTTTTCATTTAACTCTTTTCCCATGGACTCCAAGACAAAGGTTAATCCTCTTTTTCAAAATAAGCCCATACAACTTGGCTAAAATGTGGCTAATAATAATGGTTGTATACTTAAAGTGAATAATTATATCTTGATCTATAAAATATCATGGATATTCACTAGATAGTTTATCACAATAGGTCTATTAAAATATATTGGAAAATATGAAATCTACACTATGAAGATTTATTTCTCTTTAGATTTCAAGATATGTTAATCATTGTTTGTTGTGTATGCATGCATTTTAAAATTATGTAGAAAATAGAGAATAGAAAAATAAACTCACTACCACAAAACAACACAAGTGATAACTGAGGAAACCATTTTGGGAGAAAACCTAGCTATAAAGTGAGGCCTCTCTACTTTCTTTCTCTAAATGGAAAATGGATGCAAGTACAAAGAAGTGAAGCCTTTGGCCAATGGGCTACTACAATGTACAAATCCTTTATTTTTTCTGTCTCCCTATCTACTCTCAAATAATCTTCTTATCTATGGAATAAATGCGCTCAAATAGAATGAAACCCATGTTCCTCCTAGTGGCCTAGTTATAACACAACCTAATAGTCTATTACTGGTTAAGTTTGACTCCTTCAACTCTTAACTATAGATGAAATGTCAGATCTTCCATAATCTTTTTCATTAAGATCACATGGTTAGTCTAATTAATGGGGGCTAACATGGCATCCTCTTGAATCATGATGGTCAAAACAAAAATGTCAACTTCCAAGTGACATAAATTTAGCATATAAACTCAAATTGAGGTGAATATTGCATTATTGGAAATTTATCAATGTTTATAATAACATAAGAATATGCACCATTAATTGGCAATTTTTTACCGTAAAAAATGTCATTTGATGCCTCAAATTACTCTTGGAATTTTTCAATCCCCATTTCTCCAAACTGGTCCCGTAAATAAAAATAGTCTTGTGAGTTAATTCCTCCATTGTTTCCACTATAAAAGCTTCAAGATGGATGAAAAATAATATAATAATTTAATCCAGATCATATTCTCACTCTTAAAGATAGGTACAACAAGGTTCTATATACAAGGCTTACCAAATCCTTATTTCACTATCAAATAAGTTAACTTTTTTAATTACTTTCACAACTTTATTTTGATTTAGATTATTAAAAAATTATAAATAATTAATATTTTGTATTTATATCTATTTTAGTAATATTAAAAACTGTCTTATTATTTTTTGGACAAGAGGAATTGGAAACTAGATGTCTCTTACTCTTATCCAACCACTATAACCTCTACTTGGAGGTCAAGTGGATGGGACAGGGTTTTGAACGATTATACAAGGAGTTAATGAGTGCCTTAATGGTGCACTCATTGACAAATAGTTATACTCGTCATGGGAAAATCTTATATTTTTATCATAAAATATAAGATTAGAACGATGCTTTGCAATAAATCCAATTTATTTTGCTGCTTTGTAGACTTTAGAAAGGCTTTCAATACGGTTCCTAGATATAACCTTTGGAAGAGGTTAGAAGAGCTAAAGGTTCCTCTTGAGTTAAGAGCTACTGATGTAAGGCTTTACGAGAATGTAATTGCCAAGCTAAAGAACAATGAGGGGTGGTCAAAAGATATTAAGTGTAACATCGGAGTTAAACAAGGTTGTCCCCTCTCCCCTACTCTATTCGGCATTTACATCGATAAGCTCGAAGGTTATTTAGAAGA
>APFE031642270.1:10141-53539 GCA_000404065.3 Pinus taeda
ATAATTATTAATTTAAGATATTAAATTAATAATTATTATTCTAGAATGTTTTATTATTTAATGGAGACTTTTAGAATTAGCATATTGTTGTAACTAGATATGACTCTCCAAATGTGTCGTATCTTAGGCTCTATTTTAGGAGATTAGTTAGCTAGTTGGTTTGAATAGCATTTAATGTAAATCGACACTTGTTATTTAATAAGTGATCCATAATTAGAGGTAGTTAGGACATGGAGCTTATAAATAGCTCATTGCAAGAGTGTTTGGTTGTTCGGGTGTAAGCTCTTGCAAATCATTATGTAATTATTTTTTTTTATTAATAAAATTATGTGTCTGAGGACACTTCTGCCATTATTGTTTCTGGCCATGATCCACGATATACTCTCCAAATAGTCAATCTTCACTAAAGAGCACTAGCTCTGATACCAATTGCTGGAAACAATGATCATTACTAAGAGGAGGGGGGGTGAATCAATAGTGATGGTCTTTATATAAATTTTCACCAATTTGAATTTTTTCCACAAACTCAAATATCCATGCACATCCACAACATTATTTCATCCAAACATATAAGAAACAATAAAATCAAATCATAACGATCATGAGAAACACAAGCATGCAAACATAAGAACAAAAGTGCTTCTGGTGGAAACCATTTCAGGAGAAAACCACCGTGCTGATCCTACACTGCTCAATTCTTTTAGTAATTTGTTGAACAAATTGTACATGGATTAGCTTACACCCATAATATAGAAGACTTGGATTCCTTTATAGTATGCTGACATCTATCAATTCGGAAATCTGTTTCTCTTGCGGATCTACGGACTACCATCCGCTGGAAGATCCCACGACCAATGATCCTCGCCTAACTACCATTGGATTTTACAACTCCTATTGGATGGAGAAAACTCTTCCTACTACTGAATTCTCCAAACCAATGTCTACATTGAAGCCTCCACTCCTTCACTTCCTCCATGCGAACCACGTTTCATAAATATTTCATACTAAGTTCTCAATTCACTCAACATGAGAAACCCAACAACACCATTGTTCTATACATAAAATCTAAAACAAAAAAATTACCTAGAGAGGGATTTTTCTTCACTCCTTCTCACCCAAATACACTACTCTCAAGGACAATACAAGCTCCCAAATTTTTTTCACAAACAACACACAAATTATGAATCTTCTTCCCAACTCTATCTATGATTTTTGCTCACAAATATCTCATAGAACTCTACAAAAATTATGTGAGCAACTGTTACAATCTCTACACACTCTCAATGTCATCACAATAACATGCTATCACACTCTCAAAGAATCCAACCAAATGGAATGAAAGCTTTCTTCTATGACCTGAAATGGAGTAAATTAGTAATGCTATGCTAATTCCCCATTTAGAATAAAACCCAAGATGCTTATCATTTGCTTATCAAGTGCTTAAGGATTCAACATTTTGCTTAATTAACTAATTCCCGTGAGAGATTCTTATGTAAATGATATAAACAATTTAACATAAAACATATGTTGAAAAACAATAAAGAACATCAAAATACAACACACAACATAAAGATTTGATGAGGAATTCACCCCTCTCGAGCTACATCTCCTTGGTCCAGTTTCCAATGCTTGGGCCTCTCTATTATGCTCAAAATTACAACAAAAGTGTGATTACAATGCTCAAATGCCTCTGAAACCTATCTCAATGAGTTCAAAATACTCAAAAATGATTATCTAGCCTCTTTTTACAACCAATTTGGTGGAAAATTTATGGAGTTATGACTTCTCCTAGTTTATCTACTATTCGTTCCACAAAATGCTCCGCAACCGACAAGAAACCACATTTTCGTTCCAAAAATCTACTAACCGAGCAGCGGGCCATATTCCGTCGGCACCGACTATCCATCACAAATCACAATCGGTAGAGTTCTGCAGTCTTATGGACTGTGAATAAGGTGGCAAGTGCAATTGCGATATCGGCGGACCCAACGGGAGTATTAACCGAAACCTAAAGTCACTTTGCATCCAGGTGTCTTTCTCATTTCACAATTAGTGGATAACCTGAGTTCTTGTATATGCGAGACTTATAGCATTGCGATTTGTGGCTGCGATATCACATCACAACCTGGGTATGCTGGGGCTGATTTCTTCAATGCTCCCCTTTGTTGATGTGCGATTGCGACCACATCACAACCCGATACCTATCGGGGCCAATTTCTGCAATGCCTTCCCTGTTGCGAAGTGCAATTGTGATTTATCGCATCGCAACCTTGGCCTAGCTAGGGGCCGATTATTTAAAAGACTCACCCACGACATGCGATTTGCGATATGTGGGGGCCAATGGTAGCCTACCACTTGGTGCCTCCTGATTTGCTGAAGGACCTTGCCACATCATCCAATCCTACCATGTAAGCAAGTCTAATCCGAAATTTGACTTGCTCTAACTTCTGCATACGAGGTCGGATTTGAGTGTCGTTCACACCGTTGGAATCAGAATGACAAGCTCTTTGATATGAAGCTAAGTGTAACAAAATTCTAACACTTTGATTTTTGAGCATAATTTTGAGCAACCTAATCACTCCTCCCCACTGGAAGCTTTTGGACCCCAAAATATTATATTCAGTTATTGAATAGATGAGGGTATTGTTCCCTCACCTTCCCCTCTTCAATCCATTTGGCATTTGATGGATTTGTACCTTTGAGACCCACTCTAATATAATCAACATTTCCCCTCTTTGATGACCTCGTTCTTCTGTCAAGTATGGTGTCTTGTTGAAGCTCATCAAGAAATTTTGGAGAAAAATCTTCAATTGATGGGATTTTTACACTTTCTCCTTGACATTCAATCAAATGAGGCTCATACAATCTCAAATTTTCAACATTAATATTGGAATAAATTTGCATATATGAAGGCAAATCAAGCTTGACAACATTATTACCAATCTTTTCCAAAATTTTAAATGGGCCATAAAGGATTGGTTTCAACTTTTTACCTTCACCTTGAAGCCTTTCCTTGCTAATGTAAAGCCAAATTTCATCACCTACTTGAAACTGATGATCCACACGATTCTTATCATGCCTTGCCTTATACTTGCCTTAACTCTTTTCTAGTTGTTCTTGAACTTTTTGGTGAATCAACCGAATTTTCTCAATGAATTTCTTTGCTCTGTCTATGTCGTTATGTCCATCTATGGATACATATTTCTCAAAGATGAAATCTAAAGGCGATTTATGAAAATAACCAAGACATGCTTCAAAAGGCGAAGTTAGAGTAGAAGAGTGTTTTTCTCGGTTGTAAGCATGTTGAATATAATGCAATTGTTCATCCCACAACTTAGGATGTTTGCTACAATATCCTCTTAGAAAATGAATAACTGTCCTCTTAACCACTTCAGTTTGACCATCTATTTGCAAATGGAAGGTTGTACTTTTCTTCAACTTGGTGTCCATCAAGTTCCATAAATTTGACCAAAATTTCCCAACAAATCGGGAATCATGATCACTTACAATAGAAGTAGGTAATCCAAAATGAACCCATACATTTTGAAAGAAAAGTTGAGATGTTTGTTAAGCTATAATTTGTTTTTTAAAAGGAATTAATATGCACATCATGTTGAACCTATCCACAACTACGTACAAATAATCATGACCTTTTCTTGATAAAGGAAGACCTCCTACAAAATCCATAGAAACACTCTCCCATGGACACAAAGGCATTGGAAGTGGTGTATAAAATCCTAGTTTACAATTATTAGGCTTACTTACTGCACATAATGAACAACCCTTGATAAAACGTGACACACTTTCAAGCATATGAGGCCAGTAAAAATACTTTTGAATATTTGCCACCATTTTAGTTACACCAAAATGTCCAATAATAAGAAAAGTGTGTGCTTCCTTTTTGACATTTACTTTCTCTCCCTGTGGAACACAAAGTTTTCCCAAATGATACAACAGATTATCATGTACATGGTAGTCTAATTCCTCAACTTGGTGGCCTTGATGGCAAGTTTGAATATACCTCTTCAAAGTCAGCATCATGTGCGTATTGTTCAACATAACTTGAAGGCAAAACATATTGATTCTTGAGTAAAATGGCTACATTGACAACCAATCTAGAAAGCATATCAACAATTGTTATAAATACCTTTCTTGTACCTGATTACCAAGTGGAATTGCTGTAAGAATCCCATCCAATGAAAGTGCCTTGATTGCTGCAATTTTGTTTGAGATTACAGATATTGCAAAGATTGATGGTCGGAGTGAATAATGGTTTATTTTCGCATTAAGTAATGCTTCCATTTCTTCACACTTTGCACCAATGTGTAAAGCTCTTTATCATATGTAGGATAGTTAATAACATCACCATTTAAAATATCAAAATGAATTGAAATGGGCTTACCATGTTGTAAAAGAATTGCACCCATGGCGTAGTCACTTGCATATGTTTGTATTTCAAATGGTCGTTTCAAATATGACAATTCTAAAACTGGGGTTGAAATGATCTTTTGTTTTAAAGCATTGAATGCTTTTTGTTGTTTGCCTCCCCACTGGAAGACAACCTTCACACTACTCAAAGCATGTAGTGGAGCTGCTATGGAAGAGAAATTAGCAATGAAATTCCTCTAGCACTGCGTTGTTCCCATAAAACTCCTCACTTCTGTGACTGATTTGGGTATTGGCCAATTCACAATGACCGAAACTTTAGAGGGGTCAATCTTCAGCTCACATCCTCTAACTATGTGGCCCAAATACACTAAGGAAGTTTTCCTGAATTCACATTTAGACATCTTCATAAATAACTGTTGTTTTTTCAAGACATCCAACACTTTCCTCACATGATTGACACGCTCTTCTTGTGATTTGTTGAATATCAAAATATCATCTAAATAGACAATTACAAACTCATCAAGAAAGGATCTTAAAACATCATTCATAACTCTCATGAATTTAGCTGGAGCATTGCAAAGACCGAAAGGCATAACCAGCCACTCAAACATCCCTGTTTGGTTTTAAAAGCCGTCTTCCAAATATCCTCCTCATCTATTCTAACTTGATGATATCCACTTCTCAAGTCTAATTTAGTGAAATATTTTGCATTCTTCAACTCATCTATTCTAGGCAGTGGGTATCGATTCTTTATGGTAATTTTATTCAAAGCTCAATAATCTACACACATGCACCAGGTTCCATCTTTCCTGGGTACCAAAACAAATGGTGAACCACATGGCAAAGTAGAGGGACAGATTACACCTTTATCTAACAATTCCTGGACTTGTTTCTTAATTTCTAAACTTTCTAGAATTGACATTCGATACATACCGATATTTTGGAGTGGACAGTCTTGTTGTGGTTGACTTTCCTACTGAATACCCCTTTTTGGTGGCAATCCCTTTGGTTCTTGAAACACATCTCCATATTGATTGACCACATCAACCAATTCGGATTTCAGCTTCACATCACAACCTGTAAAGGATTCATGCTCCATGTCATCCTTTGCTTGATCATAAGGAGCACGAGATTCTTGCTGGAATTGACCAGCCACTTCATTTGCCTTGCGCTTGCTAAAGATAGATTAAGATTTATATGATGGGCTCTCACAATATACTCCACTCCATCTTTGAACATATGATATTTTTTCTCAAATATATGGAAAACAGATTTCCGGTCATACAGATATGGGCTTCCCAACACAATTATAGAAATATCCATCATCACTATATCTAATTCGACTTCATCAAAGCAATTGGAAGTAATAGAAAACCCGAAAACACATTTCCTTGTAACCTAAAGATTTGGATCCTTGGTTATCCAACCCAACGGATACGATTTATGATGAGGCACGGTTTCTAAATTCAACTTCTTGACCAAGTCTGTAGAAATTAAATTTGCCTAGGATCCATTGTCAAACAACGTATCAACGTAACAACTCTAATATGGAACAACTCAATTCTATTTTCTTCATTTAAAGCGTTGTTGGAGTTATTTGATGCGTTGGTGCTTGCCATGGCTTCCTCTTTACTTGTTTTTTCCATGGCTTTTCCTTTAGTGACTATGGCTGCTATCTTTGTTTCAGCACCTTAGTCGGAACCCAAGTCTCATTGTACAACAATGCTTGTCTTTTGTTTCCCTCTATTGTTAAATCTCTTCGGTCTTAATTCAGGATGAAGCATCCAACAATGCTCTTCATCATGGCCCTCTTTGGAACAATTCTTGCACACAAGTTTCTCCCCTTCTTTCTTAACAAAAGCATTTTTCTTCTGCTTTCCCTTATATTTCTTTCATTTTTCGCCACATTTCCTTCTTGTACATTTTTCCCTCTTGCTTCGAGGTGTGTATCTTGAGCACAAACCTCATCAAGATTCATGGGATTAAACATAAGAATGTTGTATCAAAGATAGCTATGCAAACCTCCTGTGTATTTCAACAAAGTATCTTATGATTGCAAGTCTACTCCTAGCATAAGAGCTCTTCTCCTAAACTCCTGAGTATACTTTTGCACATTTTTTACCTTTTAACCATCTGAAATTTTGCCAATTCATGATAGCTTTTTTCATATGACCTAAAGGGTAGAATTGTCTTTTCATAGCAGCAATGAAATTAGACCAAGTAATAGAGACCTTACCATGTTTTTTGATCTCTTCTTAAGTCCTTGCTTCCCACCAAATGAGTGTTTCTCCTTCCATTCTCAATGGCGGCAACTAAATTTTGATATCATCCTCTTGAAGGTTCTGAATTCTATAATACACCTCCAATGGACGAATCCAATTATCAAGCTTCTATGCATTCACTTCACCATTATACATGGGCAACTCGAATTTAACATCGAGTTTTAAAAACGGTGGTTTACCAGTTCCTTTTGAAGAATGATGATGAGTATGAGTAACAGTTGTATTAGTGGAAGAGTATGAAGATACTTGTGAAGAAGAAGATGAAGAAGATGGTGGAGAGGGTGGAGATTTATCTCCATTCCCATTACCTCCTTTTCCATTACCTCCACCTAAAGAGCCTTCTCCTTTGCAAGGTTTGGATCTTTCTCCTTGCAACCTGTTATTCCTCTCTTCATAGAGGACATTCACCATCTCTGTCATATCAAATAAAGCCTTTCTGAATGTCTTTTCATCTTCTGGTAGGTTCTCCTTCATGAGACATGGTCTTTGAAGACTCAACTGCAACTTCTGCAACTTGAGGATGTACTAGTGTAGAATAATTTTGCAACCTTGCTCTTCTTCCATTTGAGCCAACTTCAGGCTTCCAACCAACTTTCCTTCACCTCTTTTGAGTTTTAACTTTGTTAGCAAGACATAAAACTAGCAAACAATACAACTTCTTTGCACAAGAAAATCTAGTAAGCAAAAAGCAGTGCTCTGATACCAAATTGATCTAAATTGAAGTAGATTAGTAATGTTGGGCTAATTCCCCATTCAAAATAAAACCCAAGATGCTTATCATTTTCTTATCAAGTGCTTAAGGATTCACCGTTTTTTCTTAATTAATTGATTCCTATGAGAGTTTCTTATGTAAATGTTATAAACAATTTAGCATAAAACATATGCTGAACAATAGCAAAAGGAACATCAAAATACAACACACAACACATATATTTGATGAGGAGTTCACCCCTCCTAGGCTACGTCTCCTTAGTCCAACTCCCAATGCTTGGGCCTCTCTATTATGCTCAAAATTACAACAAAAGTGTGTTTACAATGCTCAAATGCCTCTAAAACCTATCTCAATGAGTTCAGAATAGAAAAAAATGCTACAATTGACTCTTTTTGCACCTAATTTAGATAAGAACTGAAGAAGTTATGACTTCTCCTAGTTTTCCCAATATTCGTTCGACAATTTGCTCCACATCCGACATGATCCTACAGGTTAGCCCAAAAAAAGGTTAACTGGGTGAAAATTTCACCATGCGGTGGGCCATAATCTGCAATCAACAAGGACCGGTGGGCTTAAGGTCTATGAACATAGTGTTGATGTGCGCAGACTTTATAGGAGTATTAACCAGAGCCTATAACCTTATCGCATTTAGGGATATTGCAATTGGTGGAAAACATATGGTCTTAGATATGAGGGACTGTGCAATATTGCGATTTGCAATTGTGATATACATCACAATCCTGATCTCTTCGGGGGCCGATTTTGTTGTACTTCACTCCCTTCGCTGATGTGCGATTACGATTTATCACATCGCAACCCTTCCCTGCTCGGGGCCGATTGTTTAACACGATCTGCCTGTGACATGCAATTTGAGATATGCTAGGGCCAATGGCTGCTTGCCACTTGGCACCTCCTCATTCCTTGAAGGACCTTCCATGTCATCTAATCCTGCCATGTGTCTCTTGAACTTTGACTTGCTCTAACTTTTGCATATGAGGTCATATTTGAGTGCCGTTCACACTGTTGGAATCAGAATGATGATCTCTCCGATTTGAAGCTGAGTTTATCAAAATTTTGACACTTTGATTTTTGAGCATTAACTTAAGCATCTGATTAATCCTTAATGCAAACATCCCATCTCAAAACTAAGTCTTGGCACTTAAAATCGTCCTCTTTTGTGTTTTTATCAAAATCCTTTTTGATTTGATTTTGAACTTCTTGATCCTTTTGATATACCTTTTCTCTTTCCTCTTGGATCTTTATTAACTGATTTATCCTCCTTTGTAGATGATTCAGTTATTCTCCTAATTCCTGTAAATATCTCATAACAAGGATTCCAATTTAAACCAAGAATGTTGCATCAACACCGTAAACTAACTGAAAAGGGGTAGTACCTATTGACCTTTTAGAGTTGATCCTATCTACCCACAAAACAAACTTAAGTTTTGTATGCCACACATTCTTGTTCTCTTCTAACAACTTTTTGATAATTCTGATAAGACTTTTATTTGAGGACTCAACCAGTCCATTAGCTTGAGGGTAATAGGCTATGGAATGACTAGGTTTAATATGATACTCATCACAAAAAAATATTAGTCTTTTGGATTTGAAACATTGTGAATTATCTGTAATAATTCTCTTTGGACTACCAAACCTGGAAATAATGTTTTCTGAAAACTTAATTACAACAAGATCAGTAGCTTTCCTACTTGGAAGAAATCTCAATCCATTTGGTGAAGTAATATGTCCCTTTTAAGATCCATTTGTGTTGTGCTGAGGATGACAGATGAATTTCGCCAATGAAGTAAATTCCCCATTGCTAAAAAGGTGCTTGTACAAAAATAGGTCTCAAATGTAGAGAAATTAATTTGGATTTTCCTTCAAACAATTGACATTTATGACATGCTACAATTTCCTTTCTGACATCAGTGGAATCCTGCTCTCAAAATTTTATCAACAATAGCCTTCTAGTAATGATGTCCTCCATAGGTCCCTTCATGAAATTCTTTGATCATATCTTTAGCTTCATCTTCTAATAGGAAGTTCAATAAGATGCCCTACGGATCTTTCCAAAATAGATAACCATATAGAAGACAATATTTGATAGACTTTAGCCTCAAAAAATGAGCTCTAACTTTATTTTTCCTTGGTGGTACTTGTAGGTTCTGCGGTATGTAAATGACATCAGTATACCATGCACAATGTTTGAAACTATCATCCACTTTAACCACTAATTCATCCTCTGGAAAACCAGATATTTCCATAATTGCATTCACATCAAAAGTATCGAGATTCATTTTAGTCATTAGCCTAGCTAAACCCCATCCTTTGATTAATTTGGTAGGCTTAATTTCTAAATTGAATTCTAACATATTAGCAATCCACTTCCCCCTCCTGCCATCATTATCAGGCTGAACCAAAATATTTTTTATTGTAGGATTTGGTATATAGGAAATCACATGAGAATGAAATATAAAGGCCCTGAAATATTGAAGTGACTTAATCAACACATAATCATGTTTTTCCATTATGTTGTACTTTAGTTCGACATCTCTCAATGCCCTACTAAAAAATGAAATGTGTTCTTCTTGACCTTCCCCATTCTTCTGAAGTAAAACACCAGAGATTGTGTGCTCAGAGGCAAATGAAAAAATCACAAAATCTTTAGAGAAATCTGGACTAATTAGTAAGGGAGCTTGTCCTAAATATTTTTTGATATCACTAAAGGATTCTTTAGCTTCTTCAGTCCACTTAATATGATTTCCTTTCTTAAGAATGTTTGAGATAATCTTCAAAATTTCTGCAAAATTCGGGATAAATCTTCACAGAAAATTCCCCTTACCTAGAAATGACTGCACTTATTTCTTATTTCTTGGTTGTTCAATCTTTTATATTGTTGTCAGTCGGCCAGGATCTATTTGAATGCCCTCCTTCGATACTATGTGAGCCAACAACTTTCCCTCCTTCATAGGGAAATGGGATTTTTTCGGATTCAGAGAAACTCTGAATTTCCTGCACTTAGTGAAGACTATCCTTAAATGCTTTAAGTGAGCAGATTCGGTTTTTGAAAAGATAGTTATATCGTCTAGATAAATTACAACAAACTTGTCTCTTTCATTAGCGAAAGTGATATCCATCTCTCTCTGGAAGGTGGCTTTGACATTCATGAGTCTGGAAGGCATTTTTGAATACATAACGTGCCCCATGGCGTGGTGAAAGTAGTCTTTTCCTGATCTTTTGGATTAACTAGGATCTGATTATACCTAGAAAACCCGCCCAACATGGAAATCCTTTCTGAGCCAAACACTTTTTGCAGAATGTGATCCATTTTTGGTAAGGGATAATGATCCTTCAATGAGGCTTTATTTAAATTTATGAAATCCACACACAACCGAATTTCCTCGATCTTTTTTCTGACTGGTACAAGTTTGCTACCCAATTTGAAAATATCATTGGGAAGATGATTTTTTCAACTAACAATCTCTTCACCTCTTTTTCAATCAACGAAAGCATCTTTGGGTTAATTCCCCTCAACTTCTATTTAAATGAATTCTCATTTTCTTTGAATGGTATAGTATGTTGGATGATAAATTTTGTCATAGACAAAGTCTTCATATATCCAAGTGAATACATCCGAAAACTCCTTTAACAATTCTGCGTACTTCAACTTCTACTGTTGTTTCAAAGTGTTAGAAAATTTTACCATTTTTGGATTATCTTTAGTTCCCAAATTATAATCTTCCATCTCCCCATCATCCTGCAGAATTCTGGGTTTTATTGCCACATCATTTGAATCAAGCAAATGCTCTAAAGTAACTAAGCCTCTAGGGATTATGTTATTACTTAACTGAATTATATCTAGTGCAACAACAATGTTAAAAAAAACCGTTGTTTCAACATCTTTCTTTATGGTCTCACCTTCATCTCTGTCAATTGGAGTGCTAAGAAACTCATCAGTTCCTTCAAGAAATATTTTAATCTGTTAGTCGTCTTGAAACACTTTCTAGTGCATAGTGTTATCGAGAATAGATGGCCTATGCTTCACATTCATCTCATATTTTTCATTAGGATAAATAGGAATTCTGAATGCACTAGTTGTTGTTTCTAAACAATCTTCAATTCCATTGTCTTTGGGAACGAGAGAAATTTCATGCTGAAAGAAAAAATTTGAAAACAAATCCCATACCTCATTCCGGTAGGCCCTCATACTAGGATGCCTGGTTTGATAATTTCCTTTGACTTGGTTCACAACTAGCTCTGAATCTCCAAAAATATGAATTTTCTTTGCTTTCTGATCTCTCAACAGGTTCAATCAGATAATCAGAGCTTCGTACTTTTCCATGTTGTTTGTACAGTCTAAAGAAAATTTGTATCAATGCAACTAACTAGTACAGTCTGGGAGGACAATCCAAATTCTTTCCCTAGACCCCTTCTCACAAGTGGAGCCATCAAAATATAAATTCTAGGCTACATTTGACAATTCTTTATCCTATTTTTGTTGAACATCAACCTCAACCTGTTATGACATTTCTTCATTAATACAAACATCATTAAAGAAAATTTGTGACTGTACCTTTGTGTCTACTGCATAAATGGGATGATTATATGGCTAAGTTTTACTGCTTACCATGTAGGCCATTTGTACTTCCCGATACAATGTTTTCAACTCACCAAACAAGGGGATTGACGCATAAATCATGTCCATCTGCAATGTTCCTCCTAGTCTTATTGCCTAGGACCGAGACAATATCATGGCGAACCTAGATGGAATGTCTACTACCACTATGTCCATCATTACACTCTTAGCAGGCATCTATGCCAAAGTTACAACTAGGTCCTTTATGAGGCCTAAACATTTTACTTTTCTAGAATCAAATGAGAACACGTCTAGTAATCTAGGGTCCTAAATAGTCCATGATTGATTTTGGCATCAGGTTGTGGGAAGCTCCAAAATCTAACATAGCGTTGTGAAGAATCATATCATGTATGTTCAAACTTACATAAAAAGGGGGAACATCATATTTTATGCTAATAACATGTGGACCAAAAACAAATTCAAGAGCATCATCATCTAGATTTAGGGGAACCCGTGAATTTATATTAACCTGATCATTCTATGAATTCTTAACCATTGTAAAGAATTTATTTTATTTTATTTTTCTGTACTATTCATTTCTTAATGTTCAACAAAAGGAATGGAAACTTTTAACATACTGATTTCATTTTCCAGATTGAAAATTGGTTGTGTTTTTTCCAATTATTTAATCTCCTTTTTGGATCCTTCTGCCTTTTTTGGACTATCCTTCTTAGGCTCCTCTAGTCTTTTCAATATTTCTTTCCTTGAATTAACTTGCTGCTCAGTTGTTGCCTTTTGTGGCAGAGTCTTGATGGGAACAGTTTGGCCACTGAGATTATACTTCCTTTGAAAATATGATACTGCATTATTATAGCCCTATTTATAAACTATTGAATCACATATGTTAATGTTGTCCTTTTCGCCTTTGCATGCAGCAATAAGGTCATGTTCTTCCTTGGTAGAAAACACTTGTGTACCTTTATCATCAAAACATTTCTTCTTCAATGACCTCCTCATCAACAAATCCCTTAGGAAAAATAAGTTGAACAGTAGCTTGCTGATAATCAACAACCTTCTACTCTCTTGGATGGTTTTGATCCCCTTGAGGCCTCTTGAAGTTTAGATTTCTCACCTGAGGTTGATTCTTAACCTTGGCAGGAGTTAGCTTATCAACCAAATTTTCCATCTTTTTCAACATCACATCAAATTTGATATCGGGTGAAGAAGACGACTCTTCTTTGAACACCACTCTCTTCTCAGTTTTCATTTTCACCTCCTTAGCTAACTAATTGGTTTCTACTCTGATTGCATTGCTCTGCATTTTTTCCAAAGTGACTGGACTTCTTTCCCAGAGTGGATAGGATATTTTGGCATCAAAACCATCATGATAATGTAACAAGGCTAATCCTAGGGCATGATTGATCTCAGTTGGAATTGAATTGTAAAACTTATTAAATCTAGACGCGAATTCTTGGACAAATTCCCTTGGATTCCTCTTTAGAGCGTCATATTCAACTAAAATCTGCAGGGAATTTTTCTTCACCTCCCATTCGGTGAGAAACAACTATTCAAACTATTGGAAAGTATTGATACTTTCTATAGATAAATACCTTAACCATTTCTTTACCTCTCCTGATAGACTTTGTGCAAAAAGTCTCAATTTGACATCCTCATGGTCAACATCCTCTAGATCTATAAAGTCATTAAGCTTGTCTACATGCTTCTGAGTTGTATAACACCCAGTACCGTCAAACTGAATCAGGCAATACCCATAATTCAAAGCGAGCTCATGTATTTGACCTTGAAGATCCAAAGGTGTATATTTGGCAACCATGGGGTTGGAATATGAAACTACACTGACAACAGGAGTTAGGACAACAAATGTCAGAGGCACTGAGACTGTTGTGATAGGAGTTTATGGAATAGGATTTTTGCCACCCATAGAGCACAAAGGAGTAGTTGAGGTAAATAAATATGGGATGAACTAAGGAAAAGTTGGATATCTAGCCATAGGTTCCTGTATTCCTGCACTTCATGTTCTAATTTCTAAAAAAGAGACCAAATATCAAAATCTTGTGGTAAGCTCTAATTATGGGATAGAGGGACGAAGGGTAAAGGTATTTAGATATGTTGGATCAAGAACAATATCTGATAGACTACTTTTAGACTTAGATCTGAGTAAATTACTTTCAAATTTAATATCTAACACCAAACCTTCAAAAGATTCAATCTTCATAGGTAGAGAATAAGAGCTTTCTAAATATATCGTACCTTATTCCTTATCAAGTTTTTTTCCAAACAACTTTTTTGGGCTTAACAAAATCTGCGGTGGATTTGGATCAGGGTTGCTTCGAGTATAAATGATTGTATGATCTAGAACATTGTCAATAAAAACACTTCAGATTATAGTGTGGAGTCACTAAAGCAAACATCTTGAAGCCAAACTGGTACTCAAATATTTGTTTGCCCTCAAATATCTAATCTTCAATAATGAAATCATTTGGGGAAAAATACACCTTTCGTTCCGTAACAACAACACCAAATGTTATCTCTTAGAGGAAACCTGACTGCTGGAAAACCTCTAAGGTAACCTCTAACCTCTTTGAGGTTGAAAGCTGGCCCTTCAACCTGGAGAGGGATCTCTCCCTAAAACTCAACTACTCTAGGTCACTGTAGTAGTAGGTTCCACAATTGAGTTATGTGGCTAGATTTATCAAAAAATAAAGTTTGGTTGGGATACATGAAAAATACTACCATTCTGAATGGAGTCTAACCCAATCAGGTATACATAAACACATTTTCTATGAGCAAAACACAAAAGCAGGGTAGTGACAATTCCTTTGACACTTTAAGGAATTTGGAAAGAAAATGGAGATTAGTGTAATACTAGAGTGAACAACATTTATTAATGATTGATAAACAAAGAAAAAGGGGCACAAAACATGAATCTCGATTTCATACTCTTTTTATCAGATAAGAGGAAGTATAAAATGAAGAGAAGAGAGACAGGGAATTATTACATGAGAATTTCTGTAACCTACTCATGAAGACTATTTTATAAAAATCTGCTCAAAATACACAAAGGATGATATATCTCAAATAAAATCTTTCCATTACTTCCTTTAATGCCTTAGCTTATATAGATCATATAATGACTGCAATATGTTTTTAACTCAAAAATAATTACAGTAATCAAGAAATAGAATAATATCCTAGGTACATGCATCTTAAAAATATCTTTTAAATATATTAAAAATTCATAATAACTCCTTGAAAAATATGTTGAAAATGAGGATGAGAAAGTGTATCATGATCATGTTCTTCTTGCTATAGATCAGCCTCATCATCCTCTAAAAATGAGTTTGGTTCTGTTGTTGTCTTATCGGCTATCCCTGCCACAATATGTTCATATCATCGTTGCCAGTCCTGAAGCTGCCAGAACCACTAATTTTGCTGATAAGCCGACTATTAGTGCCTTTTCAAAATTGTTTATTTTTCAGAAGTGCTAACAATGGAAATGTCAGCGCTTTCTGTGTAAAATACGCTGACAATGGAAATGTGATCTCTGTATGTGCATAATACGATTACAATGGAAATGTCAGCTTTGCTCCATGTTGCTCTGTATCTAAACACTGATAAGCATGTGATCATTCCAAAAATGCATTGTAGTAGTGACTTGATCAAAACTCAAAGTCAGACATCAATTTCCTAGTTGAGGGTGTTGGCCGCCTCCAACTGGAAACATCTACCTTGTCCATTCTCTTCTTCTTACTCTGTCTGGTCTCCATAGGTGCTTTCTTCTTAGTTTCCTTTGCTCTTGACCTTTTAGAATCTGTAGTGTTGCATCTATTTATTATCAGATGTTTTAATGGGACATTATCCACATCAATTACTTCCTTTGCGAGTTCTGGATTTTGCTTTAATTTTTTTCAGCCTTAGTTTGTTTAAAGGCTTGGTGTGAGGTTTCTTCCCTCCCTTGAACATCTAAAACAAATAGGGTTCTGTTTCATCCCGGGGATCAATCTCAATTTATTTTCCCTCGGTCTGTTCTGGTGGGTGAGTTTTCACAGGGGAAATATTAATGGGTGGCTCCTTAGGGGCTTTCATAGAATGAGGAAGATCTTCAGCAAGAGGGTTTTCAACAGTAGGTTGTGTCTTTTTTAGTCTAGCACTTCTTCTAGCATACGCCTTAGGGATTTTAGGTTGAGAGGATGAAGGCCTCTCTCTCTATTCTTGAATTGGGGCTTCAGTAGAAATACCCTGAGTTGAGGTTTCCTCTAGAGTTTTCTTACTGGGCTTGGTACCCTTTTATATCCCTTGTTTGGTCTTAGGGAGTTGAGGTTGAAACCCTCCCCCAAAATAGGAAATGGCTCCAAGTCCCGTGAGCCTTGGCCAATTGGTTCTCAATTAACAATTTTATCAAATCCTTATGTTAAACAATGAGGAGATAGGTCTTCCCTGGCCCGGAAATGAGCAACCATGTGTTTAAGACTCTCCAACAAATAAAAACAAGGATTCGTTCTAACTTGCCATGCTAGATGAGCTAGGAAATGAAAGTGGTAAATATTTACCCAGTTGAAATACCCTTAATATGTGAAGTATTGCTGAGTAATGCGAAGCAGGCCATGCCATTTATCCTCCAACCATGATCTTTGAACCCATGTCTTCCAATTTTTGTCTTTGAACTCTGTCTTCAAGAAAAATGGGACATCAATCCCAACAAGGACATGGCTTCTGAATACCCTTTCTCCATCCGTCAGCAAGGCTGTCACTTCTGCAATCAATTCATCAGTGACCAAGCATGACAGTCCTCCTACCTCCACTCGTTTTCCATCAAACCCCTGGGCAAATGCTCGAGCTACGACATCATAGTAGTCGGTGCACTGGTGGGAAAATTCTTGCCACCTAGCTCACTGAAAGTGTTGTTGAATGTCTAGCTAAATCTCCAGAAGGTCAGGGCCTTTAGGCTCATTTCGGTTTGGCTTGTCACTCCTCCCCATTTTCCTACATCTTGGTGATGATACAAACAAGAAACTGAGATCGAATGTAGTATCTTTGGCGATAAATTGTAATAGACCACCCTCTGGCACTCAAACTAACAAATCATTGCGAATGACGAAGGTAAAAATACCATGTGTAAAAACAATGAGAGATTTTAACATTGACTAACTGATTGACAGGTGAAAATATTATTTATGATCCTTTGATAATTACTAACTCACATCAAACCCTTTGGCAGCGGAATTTTTAATTTTCAATACATAACTTTCACCTCCAAGTAAATCGTGATATGACTGAGCAATAATTATCATGTCGTTGACGTGGAATGTGTTAGTGTGTTGCAAAAAATCAAAATTCAAAATTTATTTTTGGCGCTAATATTCCCTCTATCAGGCAATACATTATAACATTGACACTCCTATTGTCAGCGTATTCCCGTTGAGCAATTTTCCGAGACTGATAAACGTTGATAACCACATTATTGGCATTTCCCTTTTTATTACAAATTGTTTTCCGTTGACACTGAAATTTTCAGTGTTTTAGAAATTTTTTTTTTTTTTTTTTTTTTTTTTTTTTTAAATCAAACTAAAAAGTGATAACAAATCGTATGGAAACTAAGGGTTACAAAGCAACATTGTTGTTGTAATCCTTTCTTTACCTTAACATATTCTAGTAATTAAGTTAGGCGAGGGAACTATGTCAAAGTATACCTATTTATTAACTAGACTTACAGTGTTGGTACTAGTTTGTTGTTTAGGGTTTTAGGAGGTACAAGTGTTACCTTCCTTCCTAAAAACGCAATACTTGACTGGAGAAGCTAGGGCACATGAAATTATGGTAGGTCCCATAATAGGTCCTGTCAGAAATTCTAGCCTAATATATTATTATTAATTGTCTATAATTTATTTTATGCAAAGCTTCAGATTGTAAAATTGATACCATGTGAAGGAAAAATCTTGATGAACATATGGTTAGAATTTCAGGCCTTGGTTCACTTTATTTTCAGAGATATGGTCCAAGGATGTTAGGGTTTCTACATGCTCCATAATTCAATCTCAGATAAGTGCTCTAGGGAAAATCATTATAAATTTCTCTTCAAGCATTGGATTTGAATTTTGTAGAAGGTGTCTAAAATTGAATGTCCTGTATTTTCTTGGGTACAAGTTTCAAGGATGAAGGCTAAAATAGGGACACATGGCATCATGTACAAGTTAGATCTCCTGAACAAATCCATAATCATATCATCGTGGGACAATTGGCATAATTTTATCTTGAAGAATCCAATCTCAGTATAATTGGTGGGGTTGGAAAGAAGACATAGGGGGATACTAAAGGATGCAATTTCATATTTTGGGAGGCAAAATCACAAATATGCAATAGTTACAAGGTCAATCTCATCAAAAATCTCAAACTCAACCTCTAAAAGGTGTGTATTTTTAAAATTGCATAACTTTTTGTTTGAAAAATCATTTTGAAGTGATTCAAAGGGAATAGTGAAGCATGGATATCATTAATTAGATCCAAAATTCCTCCCAAAACGAAAACTCTATTCCCATTAAGTCCTCAGAAACCTCTACTATGATGTATGAACAAAAGGAAGAAATGCAATATGATATATCAAAATTGTGGGAACAAGTGCAACAATTTTACTGTCACAAAGAGAAACCAAAAATGAATTGGGAGCGATGAATGTTAAGATGGATGGTTTAAAAGAAAAAATAAAAGGGGACATGGACGGTTTAAAAGAAGACATAGAAGGTTTGACAAAGTTGCTAGAAGAAATAATTCATAGTGGTGACAAGGTATTCCATGAAACCCATGATGGGAACAAAAGGAATGTGAATCATGATTTTATAGACTCTAACTTTGGGTTGAAGACCAAACATATTCTAAAGATCAATATGAAGAACTCTTATGGCAAACTTCTTTGCTAGTTAGGTACTCAGGGTTAAATAAAAACTATTTATTATTAAAAACTTAATAATAAATAGTTATATTAAATTATTTATGATAACTAATATAAAACAAATATAAATTAATTATAGTAACAATATTTTTAAAATTAAACATTTTCGAAAAAATTATTAAATTTTAAAAACAAAAATTAACTAATTTACTTCTTTTAATTAATTAGGTACTTAGGGTTTAAATTATCTATAAATAAAATAAAATAAATCTATAAATCATAAAATAAAAATAGGAATAAAATAATTATAAATCTTTCATCATGTTAGTATTTTAATAAATTAATTTATTTGCTTTAGTAAATAAATAAAAGTAAAATTTTGATTTTAAATTAAATTAAAATAAACTAATTGTATTAAAAATTAAATTAAAATTATAATACTAAATTAAAATTAAAAACTAATTATAATAATAAATATTAAATTAGTTAGAAACTAATCATACAAAATAAACTTATTACATTGTATAAAACATAACTTATTACAATTATTTTATTCTCTCATTAGATTTAATTAGTTTTATTTTTATACACTAATTCATATTAGGTTAATTAAAATCAATTATATTAAAAATTAAAATTAAATTAAATTAGAATAATTAAAACTAAAATAATTAAAATTGAATAATTTATATATGTAGGTTACTCTTTGAATTAGTCGACTTCTACTTAAATTTATCATTTTTTAGGTCTTTATTTATATTATGGTTGGAAGATTCTTCTCTTAATCTGTCATTCATTTTCGGTCCTGATGATGGACCCCCTTTAGGGTTCGAAACGTCGACATAATCAACATAGTACTGTGGATAATTCGGATCATACTACTCCAATATGGATACTATAAATGGAGCAGTTATGTGATCTACATGATGTGAAACATGCACAAAAGGCACACATTGCATCTTTATATTTAGAACCTAATCAATTTGTGTGGTATTGACGACTTTCTTCTTCTAAATCACTTGTCACTTAGACAATTTCTATAGAGGAATTGATAGCACATTATGAGGATACAAAGAAAAATACCTTCTTTAGCCAAATAATAAATCTCAAATAAAGGGGTTCATTTGGAGAGCACATTGAGGAATTCCAAAGATTGAATATCAAGGTAATCAATACTCCAAAGGAGCATCTGATTGATGTCTTTATAGGGACCTTAAAGGATAACATCCAACATGAGGTTCACCTTTGGGAACCTAAGTCACTAGAGAATGCATTCAGGGTGGCAAGAAATGTTGAAGGAAAAATTATGGCAACAAGGAGATCCACCACTCACAACTATAAAGATGGAAGTGTTGCTTCTCCTAGCCTCTTGTTGGATCTATGAGATGATAATGGTCAGCTATCATGCCAGGGCATCTAAGATATTTGTTTTGGGGCGTTTTGTTTTAATTTTGGAGGACCAATGTATGAAACAGATTTAAAACAGTGATGCCTAACCTTTTTGAATAATACTAATATTTAAACAAAGGGATGCTATTAAAATCCACACAATAATTTAGCTTGTCTAGTGACGAGTAGGAATAGAAAGATGATATGACTATTACAGTTTTCAAATAGAAAATTAAATAACCATAAGTAAGAAAACCTTCAAACAATGTTAAGAAAGTTTGACAGAATATGCCCAAGCTAACAAAGATATCGATGATTTTATGATTTAGAGGGAATTAATTAAACAAATAGTTTCTTATAATTCATTCTCTTTAAAGATGATCGCTTCAAAAAGATTATAGGAGCAATTGAGACACAACTACTCCTACTTGGTTATCTTTGTAAAACTTAAGAATATGAAGAAAACACAATGAATAAAAATTGGAAAAACTTACAAGGAATACGAAACTATATGAATGAAAATTCAAAATCCTTTGTTTTGCTATTAATAATTCAGAAAAAGATGAGTACATTTAGTGCTTATAAATGTTTTTTCAAGGGTGCAACCTTTAATAACTCGTGAAAGGGAGTTATTTATACAAGTTTAGAGCTAATAAAATATCTTAAACAAATTTACAAAAGTAGCATAATACAAAATCAGGAAAATGAACTGATAGTCAATCTGTCACTATTTTTGAGCTGAACTGTTGATGACAGTTCCACAAAATTCTGCATGTTGTTGAGCTGTTGATGACTGTTCCTAAGAATGTTGAATGTTTTTGATCCTCCTTTCAGTCAAGTAAATCAGTTAACTATTCCCAACGTTTCTTATCTGGGATAGATAACTTAGTTACCCTTCTATAAACCTCATCCATTTCTATATATTTAGTAAAAGTGGGTTTTACTAAAAATATATGTCTGATTTCATTTATGATGAAAAAGGTATCTCTGAGTGCATTCAGCACAAGCCTTGGTGTTATTGTACCCTTTACATTTGAAACCGAAGTTGCACTGGTCTTGACCTCTGTAAGCTTGTGGACATAATCTCCAATAGGAATTAACTTATCATTTATCACAAATAAGGAGGGCAAACCCTTGCTGGTCAAGGGTTCTAGCTTTCTGAAAAAACGTTGGACTGTGAAATTAACACTACTGCACTTTTCCTCTAACTGAAGAATGATATTTTTCTTTGTAATAACCTTCTTCACTTACAGTATGGCTACTGTCCTATCATCAATACCCAACTCTTGAAGCTCATAGCTGTCTTTAGAATTCATAAACTTGATTATATCAATAGTTGAATTTTAAACTTCTGTGGCCATTTCTTGGAAAAATATGGCCCAGATTATCCACAATACTTTGTTCATCAGATCGACGTTTCGAACCCCAAAGGGGATCCATCATCAGGATAGAAAATGAGTGATAGACTGAGAGAAGAATTTGCCAACCAGGACATATAAATAGAAACCTAATCGCTGATAAGTTAAAGTAGATGCCGACTAATTCTAAAATATATAACCTATTTATTTTTGTTTTATTTTTTTTTTAATATGAAATATTATTATATTATGTTACTTAATTAAATAAACAGCTTACTTAATTAAATTAAATAGTTTATGTTAATTTAATTCATATTATTTATAAATAATAGATTAATTCTTTTAAATTGGCCTCATTAATAAAGTAGTAATATTAGATTTATTTTTATTTCATTTTTAATTTTATTGAATATTGTCTTATTTGAATTTTATTTATTTATTAGTTGTTTAATATCTTAATGTTAATAAATTTTTATAATATATCACCTAAATTAACTTATAAAACTTAATGGTGATTATTAATTTATTATTCCTAATATTCATTAATCAATTAATTTATTCATTTATTTTAACAAATAAATGTTTATTATTATGGCAAATAGGTAATTATTAATTCTTTAACCAATTTTAAATTTATATTATTTTAATCAATCAATTAATTGATTAACTAGTGGAGAGAGAGTTTAGAAATTAAGGAGGGGGTAGGGGACAAACCTGATGTACTACTCCTCGAAAGGTCTAGAGGGATTGATATGTCTAATTAGGGGGAGCCAATTTCCACTAATCTTGTTTCCATTGTCCCTATTGAGGTTATGTGGAACCTTCTAATTAATAGCCTCTCTGATTTTTCTCATTTGATAATGATCTTCCCTTGCAATAATCCTGGCATTCTCCAAACACACATGATGCTTGGTTTTGGAGGAGTGCTCTGTAAAAGCTGATGTATGAGATCTCCCATTCTTAATATCTGCTCCATGCTCTTTAAGTCTTGTTTTCAAAGACCACCCTGTCTCTCCAATATAAATTTTCCCGCATGAACAATCAATCTTATACAGACCCTTGAGTTGATGATGATCAATGTTATCTTTAATAGACTTCATTTTCTGCCTAATTGTTCCACATGTTGTAAACTAAGTGAGAGTGTCCTTCTTTATTAAAATCTTAGTGATTTTATCTGTGACCCCTTGAATGAATGGAAGGTACACCTTTTTGCAACTTTCTTTTTCATAATTATCTCAAGGACCCTTGGAGAGAACCTTCTATTGAGCTCTTTTTATGGCTTTCTTGATATTAAACTCCTTGTATCCTATATCTTTAAAAACAAAGGTTAAGTGCTTAATTTCTTCATTAAGGTGTTCAGAGTTGGAAATTCTAAGAGCCCTAACGACAAGAGTGTTTAAGATGCCAAATTTTTGGGCTGGATGATGGTACGAATAAGCATGGAGATAGCTTTCTGTATGGGTTTTCTTCATAAAAACTTGGTGTCCCAAAGTACCATCATCCTTTCTACTGACTAAGACATCTAGAAAAGGAAGTTTACCATTTTCTTCAAGCTCCATAGTAAACTTGATGTCAGATGATATAGAGTTAAGATGATTAAAAAACTTCTCTAGCTCAGCCTTGCCATGCGTCCATTTTAGGTTGGTGTCATCAACAAATCTTTTCCACCATGTCGGTTTCAGAGGGTATGAGTCAAGGGCTTTTCTTTCAAAGTGTTCCATGTATAAGTTGGGGACAATGGGTGAAAGTGGGGATCCCATGGCGACTCTTGATATTTTCTCATAATAATTGTCTTGAAAACTGAAGAAAGTGGAACGCAAACAAATTTCCACAAGTTTAGCCGTATCTGGATCAGTGACTTCTTTTATAACATGAATAGCTTCATCAAGGGGAATCTGGATCAACAGTTATTTCTAGTTTGTCGTCAAGTTGATTTGAGATAGTTTCAATAGCTTCTTGAGATTTTTCCAACAAGTCTTTTTGATAAAAAATTATTCTGATATAAGGCTAGATATCTTTGATTGATTCAATGATGTCTTCCCATATAATTTCCTTCTCTAAATCTAGTGTATTTACGAGGTAAGAGTCTTTGACTTCTTTTTGCAATACCTCAATTTGACCTTTTTCCCTCTGCAACTTAGCTACATGTGAACTGTCTACAACTTCTTTCATGTGTTGTAGTGTCTTCCGCTGATCTTTCAATTTCTTGTTTTCTTCTGTCTGATTCTGAAGAACGTGAACAAGATGTTCAACTCCTTCTGCTGTACTTGTGGTTGTTGTTGTAGTTATAGAGACTGTTGTAAGAGGAACTACATCCATTAGAATATTCACCTTTTTCACAACTTCCTCTTTCTCTTTGACAAGTTTTTCCATTTGTTCCTCCATCTATTTTATTTGCAAATTTTGTTCCATGATGAGCTTCATCATGTCAGATTTCTGAGTCTCAGTTTCTTCAATTACTTTAGTCATTGGGTCCTCTGAAGCTAGCAATTTGAGATGCTTCCTTAATGCTGAAATCTCAATATTTTTCTTCTTGAGAATTTCTTCTGCAACCTTTATATCAGAGGGATCATATCCCATCTTCAGCACCAGATCTTCCAAAGCTTTGATCTTGGTGTCTTTTGCCAAGGAGGAAACCTTCTCAAGCTTGAGTTTTGATTGTGTATTAGCCAAGTTAACCTGCATCTTTGACAGAATCATGGCATTGTTAGTTAAAGTGGAAGAAATTGTTTGGCCAGTCTATTTGTGCATCTCAATTTGGTCAATTAGATGTACATATTTAACATTGAATTCAAAATAGGTTTGCTTCTGGTAATGTGCAATAGTTTTGGGCTGTGGAATCTGAGCTTGTAAGAAAGCCATCTTCAGTTTACCTTTCTCAGAGTCAAAGACTGAAAGAAGTCTGGCTTGAGAACTGGAAGATCATTTCTAGAATTGAGTATAAGTGTTCAATTTTAATTCCTCATCCTTCTTCTTAATTTCACTAAAAACATGAAAAATTTCATCTTCTTTATCCTTATGACTTCCTTCATTGATTTGAATCACCTGTTGTTCATGAGATGTGGTGGAATGAGTGGGAGACTGAGTAGACTGTCCACCAGACTGTGTGAAAAGAGATGTCTCTCCAAGTCCATCAAATGTTGTTTTCTGAGACTCATTAGTTGCACTAACCTTCAAGGAGATCTTAAGCCTCTTCTTCTTGTGCACAATTCTAAAGCCTTTACTTGATGCTTCTTCTGTAGGGGATGATTGTTCTTCCCTTGCTCGTTTGGCTATCTTTTCTTGTGCAAGTGGAGTCTATATATTTGAAGTAGAAACTGCCTATTCTTCAACTTCTTGAAGGGTGTTCTCCTTCCATTCTAACTAATTTTTGTATTTCTCAATTTCAGGCCTCACTAGGTGATGATATGGAGTAAAATTATTTTCAACTCTGAGTCTAGAAATCACTCCCATTAGGTCATAATACCAAGCGAAGTTGAGGCCAAACTTCATCTCCTTCAATAACTTGTCTTCTTCTTCTCTTGCTGCTCTAGTGTTACAGATGAATGGACCAACCCGAGCCTTTAGCTTAAACTGTGATTTCTTCTTTGCAGCCACAAAATGTACTTCATTTGCACTAAGCGTCTTCCTAAAGTATTATAATGCAAAAATTCTCATAGGGAGGTAATTAGGTAGCTTGTAAGGTGGAAGTTCATAGCCAAAGACTGATCTCTGTATAATTTTGGTAAAGATACCAATCTCCTGTTGTGGCTTGATCAACTAACTGTAGAAATTTTACAATTTCATCATTAACTCTTGGTTCTGGAGTGTTGCTCATAAGATTAATGGCTGTATGAACAAACAATTCTATGAACTGTTGATATGAAAATTCTTCTTTCTCCTTCATTCCCATAGAAGTCCAAAATATCACTGGTTGCTGGTTGCCTTCTTCATCTAGCTTCTGCAAAGTGAGTGGAAACTTGTCTCCTTAAAAATAGATAAAAATATATACAAGTACTGAAAATAGTGGTAATTTGCTTGGTTCTATCAGGGAATATAGATGAACCATAGGGAGGGTTTTTTTTAGGTAGAGCGCTATCTATAGCTAGAAAAAGCTCTAGAGTTTGAGCTCTTTTAGTGAAATCTAGCTTTTCATAGGCTTCTGCTAGGCTTTCATGAGAAAAAGGATGGGTTGGCACAATAGTTGGGGCCTACAACATCTGTTCAATGGACTAAGCATTTATGGAGCATAATATTTCTCCTGTACGTGAGATAATAGCTCTTTGAGTGGGGTCATAAGATGCATGACATTTTCTGACAAATTCAGGTGCTCTATGTATCTAAGGGAAGATGTAATGAGGAAGGTGGGAGTCCCAAAGTCCTATTTCATCTGTTTGATCAACTAATTGGTCCTCCATCCAGCAATAGATCTCAAACAAATCAAATTCGGACAAAGACTCATGGATTTTACAGTCTCTGTCAACCAGGGGAGTATGATGGAAGTCAACTTGTGGATGAATGAGAGGACTTGGAATTTCTACAACTTTCTTTCCCTTATGAGGCATTCTGTTAATTGAATTGCAAGCTAAAAGTGACAGAAATGGGAAGAATTGGGTTGAAACATAGTGATAACAGAATAACAGTATAACTGAAAATAGATTAAGTGGACCTGCATGCTGGCTTGCTTATGAACAAAATGGAAAATTTGGTTGAATGGTGAATTTATCGTTTTGGCTGCAAGCTACAAGTATCCAATGATCAATCAAGTTACAGGAATGCACTGTGTAACCGTTCATTATGAAAAAACATGTTTATAAGGCATAAAAATGGAGCGGCTCCATTAATCAATGGCTCAATTGGCATTAATTTCTCAATGGGACTGAGAAACGGATCTATGGAATATTTATTTACAGGGGTGGAAAATTAAATGGATAATGAGCAGATAGGCGAAAGATGATTGGATAGAGGAAGTGACATGGGAGCGGAGGTGATGGAGTGGACCGAAAACCGTGTTTGGGAGTAAGTTCGGGTGTTAAGTGGTTTGGGATTTTAAGTCCTGAATAACTAGGAGCGAGGGTTGGCAGTTTCAGAGGGCGATTTCCAAAACTATCGATTTCGGACCCCCCCGCTGATAACGTTCGGATGACAATGGAGGGCCGAGGAGCATTAAGGGCCGTTGGATCAGAGGGAGATGTGCAGGATGGAAGGAAAATGAATGAAATTTAATGAAGTGAGGCAGAAAGTGATGGTGGGGTCAAAAAGTTATAATGAATGTGACAGGTGTGGGGCTTCTCGGCGAATGAATGGATAAAGTGTAAATATTACAGCATAGCATTGAGATTTAGCAAATAATGGTTAATTTAAACCATTCGTTATATGCACATGTATCCAATGTTCTAACTTAGGATAAAATCATATCATGCTCAATTTCATTTCATTTCTCTACCTACCCTTAACTTTCCTAACATTTTTACAATCTTAGTCACCCAAGTGCATTTGGACTAGCAACTCAACATTTTCCTTTTAATGATTAATCTACTTCTATCCCTTATTGCTTCCATTGGTCGAGATTAAACTGTTCAGCCAATTTTATTTCCTACCTATCAACAAACAATTTAAATCTAATTCAATCATGATTAAACTGTACAATTGGATTGTCTGAACTAGTGTGGCATTTAAACAATCTGCACATAACTTTTATTTGCAAAAAGAAAATTGACTAAGAGTAGTGGCATTTGGATTTGCAACATTTTCAGAATTTATTATTATTTTTATTTTCTTTCTAATCTAGCATTTTATTTTTTGTGCCTTCCTTTTTTAGGGCATTTATTCTAACATTTTATTTGATATGGACTTATTCATCAAAATATCCCTAACATTTTTTGTCTCTCTTTATTATTTTTGTCCATATCCTAACTTAACATTTTCCCAAAATATATTTTTTTAAATGCTAACTTACCAAAACCAAAAATTGCTACAACTTTGGCTCCAACTGGGCACTGCTTTCTCCTGTAGAATGCAGAGAACTTGCAGATCCATGTGCTTTCTCCTCGGGCTATGGAGTCTTAGCTGTGAAAAAACTCACACTGACAATTTGAAAAAATAAAATAAACCAGACTTTTTACAATGGTAGTAGTGAAATCTACTTCAACTTCTCAGTACTGAATGTAATGCTTGAGAAACCTTCCATTAATAAGATAAGTGGAATATAGTCCCTCTAGATTTTGTAGCACAAAAGTGTTGTTTCCCTTTACTTCAACAATAGCTAAAGGTCCAAACCGTAGGTTGTCAAGCTTGCCACATTTTCCCTTGTCTTCTCTTCTAGAATCCCATCTTAGAACTAGATCACCCTCCTTGAAGTCCCTTTCCCTGACTCTTCTTTCAAACATGCCCTTCATCTTATTCTGATACTTTTTCAATTTGTATTGAATGTCATCTCTATTTTCATTTAGTTCAATAATTTGATTTATCCTCCTTGAAAAATCATCAGGTTCATCAGTTGAATCCCGTAGAAACTTTAAAACAGGGAAGGCCAAGTTGGTAGGGAAAATTTCATCTTTCCCATAAACTAACTAAAAAGGATATTTTCCAGTAGATCTCTTTGGAGTAATTATGTTTTCCCAGATTGCATAAATTAGATGAGTGTCCCAACTCTTTTTATGATCTGCTAAAGTCTTTTTGATAACCTTTACCACACTTTAATTGGATGATTATGCAAGACCATTACTTTGAGGATAATATGGAGTTGAATGATGTAGCAGAATCTCAAATTTTTGGAAAAACTTAGTCATTTTAACACTGGAAAATGTTGTGGCATTGTCAATAACAATCTCGGTTGGGCAACCAAACCTAGATAAGATGTTTTCTTTAGTGAATTTGATTACTACTGAATCAGTAGCATTTATTATTGGAATTGCTTCCACCCATTTAGTAAAATAGTCTGTTTCAGTGAGGATCCATCTATACTGATTGCTTGAAGTGGGATGAATCTCTCCAATAAAATCTAGTCCCCATTGGAGAAAAGGTGCTGAGGCTATTGTAGGGATCAGTGGAAGAGCTGCTAGTTTTTGCTTACCAGCAAACATCTGACAAGGAACACAACTTCTAACTTTTGCTCCTACTTGTAAGAACAATGTTGGCCAATAAAATCCCGCCCTTAATATCTTATATAATGTTGCTCTCCAAGCATAATGTCCTCCACAAAATCCTATATGAAACTAATCAATGATCCCTCCAGTCTCTGATTCTATTAAACATAATAACAAGATATTTAGTGGGTCCTTCTAGTATAGATTTGCATTTATGATACAATACTTGACTGCTTTCAATTTGATTGTTTTACATTGAATTTTGGAGAATGATGCTGGAAACTCAAAATGAATCAAGAAATTTATAATATCTTGATACCAATTTGACAAAATAAATTTCTCATCAATGTGTAGAGAAATGGTCTGATATGAAGGTAAATGTTCTTGTGGATTCTTTTCTTCAGGATGCTAGGAAGGTTCTTGTGGATTCTTTTCTTCAGGATGTTGGGAAGGTTCTTGTGGATTCTCCCTTCTACATAAATAGAAGGTTCTTGTGGATTCTTCTCTTTTGAACTTTGGGAGGTTCTATGGATTCTCCCCTTGTCTTTCCCAAGCAGAGTTGATGCCCAACACTTTACAGTTGGATTCAGCTAGAAGCTTAGCTAATCCTTGAACCTTTGCTAGCTTTGTCATTTTGATAATTAGATCAAACTCCAGTATTTGAGTGATCTATCTACCTCTCTTCCCATCAGTGTCTAGTTGAGTTAAAACAATTTTTACATCACTGTTAGGAACATAAGCAGTAATAGGTGAATGTAGGACATACATCCTAAATGATTTGAGGGCTTGTATAAGAGCATAGGCATGTTTCTCAATTATGTCATACTTAAGCTCGACATCCCTCATAACCTTACTAAAAAAGGCTATAGGTTGGTCATGGGAATCTTCATTTGTAATAAAACAATAACAAGGGTTGTTTCAGAGGCAAAGGAAAAAATATTGAATGGTTTGGTATAATCAAGATTGGCCAAGGTTGGAGCTTCAGAGATAGCTTTCTTGATATGATCAAATGCATGTTTGGAAGAGACAATCCATTTAACTTCATGATCCTTTCGGGGCATATCAGTTGTCTTTTACAATTTTAGCATAATTCGGGATGAATCTTCTTAAAAAATTAATCTTGCCTAGAAAAGCTTGAATCTCTTTCTTATTTCTAGGTAATGACAATGTTTTTATGGCAGATACACATTTAGGATCAATCACCACTCCTTCCTTTCAGATTATATGGCCTAGAAATTTTCCTTCTTCGATAGCAAACATAGTCCTTTTAGGATTCAGGGATATTCTGAATTTCATACACCTGTCAAAAACCTTCATCAAGTGCTTTAGATGTTTCTGATCAGAATTAGAAAAAACAGTGATGTCATCAAGATAAATGACTACAAATTTGTTTACCTGACCCACAAAATCTATATCCATAGTTCTCTAAAACGTTGCTCCAGCATTGGATAAGCCAGAGGGAATTCTAGAATACATAAATGTACCCTAGGGTGTAGTAAAAGTTGTCTTCTCTCTGTCTATTGGATCAACATTTATCTGATTGTAACCTAAAAAGCCACCAAGCATTGAAAGTATTTTTGCTCCTGGAACCATCTAAAGTAATTGACCCATTTTAGGTAAAGGATAGTTATCTTTTAATGAAGCTTTATTTAAATTCCTAAAGTCCACACAAAGTTTGATTTCCCCATTCTTCTTTCTAACAGGAACTAGATTGGCAACCCAATTAGAGTATCTAAGAGGCACAATAATCTGGGCTTCTAGCATTTTCTTAATTTCCTTTTCCACAGTCGATAGAAGAATAGCGTTAATCCTCCTAAGTTTATGCTAATAAGGCTTAGCTTCTGGATTTAAAGGAATCTTATGATGTATTAGTGATGTATCATAAGTTTTTAGATCAACATAGGTCTAGGCAAAAACATCCTTATATTTTTCAAGTAACTGAAGGTATTGAGTTTTGATTTTGGGATCTACGGAGGCACAAATTTTGATGTTCTTAATGTCATCATTTGTTCCAATATTTACTTCCTCTATATCATCTTGTGGAGAAATTAAATGTGGGTTTATCAGGACATCATTTTGATCAAATTATTTCTCTAAAGGAATGAAACCTTTGGGAAAAAAATTGTTAGACAATTGAATGATGTCATGATTGGCAATTTCTGAATTGAAATTTGAACTATCATTTTCATTTGTTTCTGTTCTATTTTCATCAATTTGTAGAACTGAAAATTCATCTACAACTTGCAGAAAAGATTTTAGTTGTTCATCATCTTCAAATATCTGCTAGTATTTTAGATTATCTGGGATGTATGGCCTGCATTTGACTTGTATTTGATAGAGCACATTAGTTTGATCTGGGATTTTAAATGAACTAGCAGAGACAGCTAGGGAATCTGCATGAATATTCTCATCTATTGGGATATAAGTCAAGTTAAAAGCATTAAAGAAATTTTCAATTGAATCCCAAACCTCATTTCGATAAGATCTAAGCCTAGGATGTTTTCTTTGGCAAAGATTTCTAGCTTGTTTAACAATGAGCTCCAAGTCAGTGAAAACACTCAAGTTTTGTACCTTTAAACTCTTGGCTAACTGTAGTCCTAGAAGGAAAGCCTCATATTTTGCTACATTATTTGTAGCTTCAGAATCAAGTTTGCATGATTGTGTAACATTTTCTTTTTCTAGTGAGATTAATACTACCCCAGCCCCTGCTCCATCCTTTGTACAAGAACCATCAAAGAATAGCTTCCATACATCAATTTGTTTTGGAATAGGGCTTTCAATTACATCTTCAATTTTTATTTGGGATTCATGTATTTGGTTTGAAGAGAGTTGAAAACATCCAAAGTCTTGATCAATTTCATAATGGGATGGTTCCTTGGTTGATCTGTTTTGCATACAGTGTGTACAAATCTTACCTCTCTATACAACCTAAGTTGTTCTCCCCCATAAACTGGAATAGTGGCATAAGACATGTCCATCTGTAGAGTTCCCCCTAATTTGGCACATCAAGACCTTGAAAGGAGCAATCCAAATATGGGAGGGATATCAGTGACAACTATATCTAACACTATGCTTTTTACTGGGATTTGGGCAAGAGTGACTACTAAATCCTTAATCAGTCCTAGACAAGGCACCCTTTTGGAATGAAAGGTGTACAAATCATGATAGGATCTAGTTATGTCAAGATTTAAATGATCCATGATAGTTTTTGGTATGAGATTATGTGATTCTCCAGAATCAAGCATACAATTGTATATCATGGAATCATTTGTCTTTAGAGTCACATAGAAAGGGGGCACTCTTTCATCTATCATATCCGAGCGAGGACCAAAGACAATTGCTGGTTTTTCATCTTGAAGGCTAATAACATCACTTTCAGCATCAACCAAGGTGTTTTGTATCCATTTGGAGACTTGATTTTTATATCCAGGGTTTTTGGAAAGTTCTAAAAGTGGTATAGGAATTTTAACTCTTTCTAACTCCTTTTCAACATTAAATGCAGTTAAGACAGTTTTTCAATTGGAGCTGTATCAGTTGACTGATTTAATGGTTCAATAATAGTTGTATGAGTTTCAACAGCTTTGGTACGACGTTCAATTGTTGGAGGTTCCTTAGGAGGTCTTGCAGCGCTAGGTATAGGTCTAAGATCATATCTTTTGTTCATCTATGCAATTAGGAATTCAGAGAAGGCATGGTATTTGGAAGCCTATGAGGACCCTTGATCTTCTTGAACCTGCTTATGTTGTGAGAGAGGAATAATAGCGGTCTGACCAGAAGAAGTATCCATATTATTAATGTCTTCATTGATAGTCATTATATTGTCATCAGGATGTTGATCATCTATCAGTAAAGGAGTTGGAACCTGTTGATCATTACTAGGTCTTTGAAGAATTTGTAATTGTGGATTTCTTTTGTATTGACCTTGATTTTGGTTTCGGGGTCGAGTGACTGTCTATTGAACTATTTTAGGTTGAGTCTCAATCTTGGAAATTATACTGGATAGATTCCTAAGAAGTGAAGTGATCTCATCTATTTTAGAATCTTCAGCTTTAGTCTTTGAAGAAGTTGAGGCCTCTTGACTAGATTTAAGTTTTCTGGGCCTTTTCCTCTTTAGCTTTTAAAGTGGCTGAGGCAACCGTATTTACTTCCACCTCTATAGCATTAGTTTGCATGTCTTCAAGAGTTATTGAAGTTCTTTCTCTTAACATTACAACAAAATCATCTTCAAAGGCTTTTGAAAACCTAGATTTGGTTGCTGCTACAGGGGGTTTACAATCAGGGGGCATCTTATGATAAAGTTTGTTGAACCTTTTGATAAAATCAAAGACAGGTTCACCGAAGTTTCTTTTAAGTTCTTCAAACTCAGTCAAAAAGTAACGAGCATCTCTCTTCACACCCCATTGGTTTTTAAATATGTTTGTTAGCTCCTCCCAATTTCTAATGGAATTTGCAGTTAACTGTCTAAACCAGGTTCTCACATTTCCCTCAAGGGATTGGACAAACAACCTCATGTAAACATTTTCTTGTTCTATGTTCATGTTTTGTTTGTTTGTTTTTGTTTTGTTTTGTTTGTTTTTGTTTTGTTTTGTTTTGTTTTTTTGTTTGTTTTTGTTGTTTGTTTGTTTGTTTGTTTTTTTGTTTGTTTGTTTGTTTGTTTGTTTGTTTGTTTTTTATGTTGTGGTTCACGGACACCTTCAGTCAGTGGGTGCCGCTACGTCCACGAGAATATCTAGGGCTGACGCCCCTCGGCCTATAACAAGACTTGACCCCAAGAGCTTTCGGGAATTGACCCCGTGACCTCTAAAATGGCGAGGCCCCGACTTGACCGATTGAGCTAACTCTTGGGGCTATTTTATGTTCATGTTATCTGCGAAGTCTAGAAATTTTTGAAGATGGTCCTTAGCTGAGGAACGAGTTTCTCCATTATACCTAGGAAGGTGCTTCAAATATCCAGGGGGAATGCACCAAGGTTTTGAGGTAAGACTAAAGCTGCATATCTGGCTTGTAAAATGGGTTCGAATGCAATAGTAGAAGGTGGTGTATGAGGTGTTTGTGTGGATGAAGAAGAAGAAGGTGATATAGAGGGTGTGTAACTATGTGGAGGTGAAGAAGTAGGAGATAAAGAAGGAGGAGAGATACTGAATGACTTTAAGGGAGTTTTAATAACTAACTTCTGGACTTGAGAATGAATATCCTCTTTTGTTTCAAAGAGTGGATTTGAATATATAGAAAAGGTCCCTTCAGGTTGTTTAGAAGTAGGAGATTCAGGTTGTTCAGAAGTGGAAGGGAATGAATAGGTAGTGGGGGATATAAAGTTTGTAGGTTTGTATTCAGGTAAATGAACAACCAAGTCAGACTCTGATTTAGGTGATCCTACTGGTAGTGGGGGTTCTTGACATGATTCCAGTGAATGAATAAGGAGAGCTGATTTGAAATCAACTCCCTTATCTAGAAGTTCAACAACCCTAGGTGATAAATGAGCTTAATCTGGATTTGATGGAATGTTACTATAGGGATCAAATTGTAATATATCTTTAGACTGTAAGGCTAAAGTAGAAGAAGATGGTTGATGTCTTCTTCTAGAACTAGCCTTTCTCACAACTTTTTCTAGATCTGATAGAGGACTAGTTGTGTCAGATTCAGAATGGGATCTAGTGTGCTTAAAAGGTGCCATTTTGGCACAGTGGAGTCGTCAGGTGAAGGATTTTGACCTATCTAGACCTTTAGTCACCTTAAAGGAATATGAATTATATTGTTGACCTAGGAAAACTAATCAAATTCGAGTCCCCAGTAACTGCGCCAGATTGATGTTGTATCTATGAGATGATAATGGCCAGCTATCATGCCAGGGCATATAAGATATTTGTTTTGGGGGGTTTTGTTTTAATTTTGGAGGACCAATGTATGAAATAAATTTAAAACAATGATGCGTAACCTTTTCCAATAATACTAATATTTAAACAAAGGGTTGCTATTAAAATCCACACAGTGATTTAGCTTGTCTGGTGATGAGCAGAAATAGAAAGATGATAGGACTATTACAATTTTCAAATAGAAAATTAAATAACCATAAGTAAGAAAACCTTCAAACAATGTTCAGAAAGTTTGACAGAATATGCCCAAGATTATAAAGATACTGATGATTTTATGATTTAGAGGGAATTACTTAAGCAAACAGTTTCTTATAATTCATTCTCTTTAAAGATGATCACCTCATAAAGCTTATAGGAGCAATTGAGACACAACTACTCCTAGCTGGTTATCTTTGTAAAACTTAAGACTATGAAGAAAACACAATGAATGAAATTGGAAAAACTTACAAGGAATACGAAACTGTATGAATGAAAATTCAGAATCCTTTGCTTTACTATTAATGATTCAGAAAAATCTGAGTACATTTAGTGCTTACAAATGTTTCTTCAAGGGTGCAACCTTTAATAACTCGTGAAAGAGAGTTATTTATACAAGTTCAGAGCTAATAAAATATCTTAAACAAATTTACAAAAATAGATTAATACAAAATCAGGAAAATGAAGTGATAGTCGATCTGTCACTATTTTTGTGTTGAACTGTTGATGGTTGTTCCACAAAATTCTGAAAGTTGCTGAGCTGTTGATGACTGTTCCTGAGAATGCTGAATGCTATTGATCCTCCTTTCAATCAAGTAAATCAGTTAACTATTCACAACGTTTCTTATCTAGGATAGATAACTTAGTTACCCTTCTATAAACCTCATCCATGTCTGTATATCTAGTAAAAGTGGGCTTTACTAAAAATATATGTTTGATTTCATCTAGGATGAAAAAGGTATCTCTGAGTGCATTTAGCACAAGCCTTGGTGTTACTGTACCCTTTATATTTGAAACTAAATCTACACTGGTCTTGACCTCTGTAAGCTTGCAGACATAATCTTCAATAGGCATTAACTTATCATTTATCACAAATAAGGAGGGAAGACACTTGCTGGTTAAGGGTTCTAGCATGTTGAAAAAAATTGGACTATGAGATTAACATTGCTGCACTTTTCCTCCAACTGAAGAATGATATTTTTCTTTGTAATAACCTTCTTCAGTTCCAGTATGGTTGTTGTCCTGTCATCAATACCCAACTCTTGAAGCTCATAGTTGTCTTTAGAATTCAGAAACTTGATTATATCAGTAGCTATTTCTAGTTTGTCCTCAAGTTGATTTGAGATAGTTTCAATAACTTCTTGAGATTTTTCCAACAAGTCTTTTTGGTAAAAAATTATTCTGATATAAGGCCAGATATCTTTGATTGATTCAATGATGTCTTCCCATATAATTTCCTTCACTAAACCCAATGTATTTCCAAGGTAAGAGTCTTTGACTTCTTTCTTTAATACCTCAATTTTACCTTTTGCCCTCTGCAACTCAGCTACATGTGAACTGTTTGCAACTTCTTTCATGTGTTGTAGTGTCTTCAGTTGGTCATACAATTTCTTGATTTATTATGTCTAAATAGATAGGTTCTAAACAACATCAGCAAGTTGTTCAGCTCCTTCTACTATACTTGTGGTTGCTACTGTAGTTATAGAGACTACTGTAAGAGGAACTACATCCATTGGAATATTGGCCTTTTTCATAGCTTCCTCTTTCTCTTTGACAAGTTTTTCCATTTGTTCCTCCATCAGTTTTATTTGTAGATTTTTTTCCATGATGAGTGTCATCATGTTAGATTTATGAGTCTTAGTTTCTTCAATTTCTTTAGCCATTGCATCCTATGAAGTTGGCAATTTGAGTTGCTTCCTTAATTCTGAAATCTCAGTATTTTTCTTCTTGACAATTTCTTCTGCAGCCTTTGTATCAGATGGATCATATCCCATATTCAGCACCAGATCTTCCAAAGCTTTGATTTTTGTGTCTTTTGCCAATGAGGAAACCTTCTCAAGCTTGAGCTGTGATTGTGTATTAGCCAAGGTAGCTTGCATCTTTGACAGAATCATGGCAGTGTTAGTTAAAGTGGAAGCAATCATTTGGCTAGTCTATTTGTGCATCTCAATTTGGTTAATTGGATGTACATCTTTAACATTGAATTCAAAAGAGGTTTGCTTCTGGTAATGTGCAACAGTTCTGGGCCGTGGAATCCGAACTTGTAAGAAAGCCATCTGCATTTTACCTTTCTCAGAGTCAAAGACTGAAAGAAGTATGGCTTGAGAACTGGAAGAATGTTTGTAGAATTGAGTATAAGTATTCAATTTTAATTCCTCATTCTTCTTCTTAATTTCACTAAAAACATGAAAAATATCATCTTCTTTATCCTTCTGACTGCCTTCACTGATCTGAATCACTTGTTCTTTATGAGATGTGGTGGAATGAGTGGGAGACTGAGTAGACTGTCCACCAGACTGTGTAAAAAGAGATGTCTCTCCAAGTCCATCAAATGTTGTTTTCTAAGACTTATTAGTTGCACTGACCTTCAAGGAGATCTTAGGCCTCTTCTTTCTGTGCACAATTCTATAGCCTTTACTTGATGCTTCTTCTCTAGAGGATGATTGTTCTTCCCTTCCTCGTTTGGTTGTCTTTTATTATGCAAGTGGAGTCTGTATTTGAAGTAGAAACTGCCTGTTCTTTAGCTTCTTGAAGGGTGTTCTCCTTCCATTCTGACTGATTTTTGTATTGCTCAATTTTAGGCTTGGCCGTGTGATGATATTGAGTAAACTTATTTTCAACACTAAGTCTAGACATCAATCCCATTGGGTCATAAGACCAAGTGAAGCTGAGGCCAAAATTCATCTTCTTCAGTAATATCTCCGCTTCTTCTCCTGCTTCTCTATTGTTACAGATGAATGGACCAACCTGAGCCTTTAGCTTAAACTGTGATTTCTTTTTTGCAGCCACAAAATGTACTTCATCTGCACTGAGCCTCTTCCTAATGTATTCTAATGCAAAAATTATCATATGGAGGTACTTAGGCAACTTGTAAGGTGGAAGTTCACAGCCAAAGACTCTGATCTCTATATAATTTTGGTAAAGATACCAATCTCCTGTTGTGGCTTGAGAAACTAACTATAAAACTTTTACAATTTCATCATTAACTCTTGGTTCTAGAGTGCTACTCATAAGATTAATGGCTGGATTAACAAACAATTCTATGAACTGTTTATATCAAAATTCTTATTTCTCTTTCATTCCCATAGAAGTCCAAAAGATCACTCATTGTTGGTTTCCTTCTTCATATAGCTTATGCAAAGTGAATGGAAACTTGTATCCTTGAAAATAGATAAAAAGATATACAATTACTGAAGCATACTTGAATACCTCTTCAGTATTGAACTGGACAAACTGTTCATGAATGATCTCAGCTAGAAATTGATAAAATTAAACCGAACAATGGGTTTGGAATTAGCATAAAATATAGACAAGAAACCAATGATGGCTTCATCTACATGTTGATCAGAATAGTAACCAAGAAAATAAGAGAGAATGGTGGTAATTTGTTTGGTTCTGTCAGGGAATATAGATGAATCATAGGGAGGGTTTCTTTTAGGCAGAGGGCTATCTATAGCTAGAAAAAGTTCTATAGTTTGAACTCTTTTAGTGAAATCTAGCTTTTGATAGGCTTCTATTAGGCTTTCATGAGAAAAAGGATGGGTTGGCACAATAATTAGGGCCTGCAACATTTGTTCAGTGGACTGAGCATTTAGGGGCACATGATTTCTCCTGTAGGTGAGATAATAGCTCTTTGAGTGGGGTCATAAGATGCATGACATTTTCTTACAAATTCAGGTGCTCTGTGTATCTGAGTGAAGATTTAATGAGGAAGGTGGGAGTCCCAAAGTCCTATTTCATCTGTTTGATCAACTAATTGGTCCTCCATCTAGCAATAGATCTCAAACAAATCAATTTCAGACAAAGATTCATGGATTTATAGTCTTTGTCAACCAGGGTAGTATGATGGAAGTTAACTTGTGGATGAATGAGAGGATTTGGAATTTCTGCAACTTCCTTCCCCTTAGGAGGCATTCTGTCAATTGAAATACAAGTTGAAAGTTACAGAAATGGGAAGAATTGGGTTGAAACATAGTGATAATAGAATAACAGTATAACTGAAAATAGATTAAGTGGACCTGGATGCTGGATTGATTATGAACATAATGGAAAATTCGGTTGAATGGTGAATTTTTCGTTTTGGATACAAGCTACAAGTATCTAATGATCAATCAAGTTACAGGAATGCACTGTGTAACCGTTTATTATGAAAGAACAGGTTTATAAGGCATAAAAATGGAGTGGGTCCGTTAATCAACGTCTCAATTGGTATTAATTTCTAAATGGGACTGAGAAATAGATCTATGGAATACTTATTTGCAGGCATGGCGAATTAAATGGATAATGGGAAGACAGGCAAAAGCTGATTGGACAGAGGAAGTGACATGGGAGCGGAGGTGACGGAGTGGACCAAAAACCTTGTTCGAGAGTAAGTTTGAGTGTTAAGCGGTTTGGTATTTTAAGTCTCGAATAACTAGGAGCTGGGGTTGGCAGTTTCGGAGGGCAGTTTCCAAAACTGCTGAATTTGGAAACCACCCCCCCCGAGCTGATAACTTTTAGACGACAAGGGAGGGCAGAGGAGAAATAAGGGTCATTATATCAGAGGGAGATGCACAGGATGGAAAGAAAATGAATGAAGTGAGGTGGAAAGTGATGGTGGTGTCAAAAAGTTATAATGTATATGACAGGTGTGGGGCTTCTCGATGAATGAATGGAAAGTGTGTAAATATTACAACATAACATTGAGATTTAGAAAATAATGGTTAATTTAAACCATTCGTTATATGCGCATGTATCCAATGTTCTAACTTAAGGATAAAAATCCTATCATGCTCCAATTTCATTTCATTTCGTTACCTACACTTAACTTTCCTAACATTTTTACAATCTTAGTCACCTGAGTGCATTTGGACTAGCAACTCAACATTTTCCTTTTAATGATTAATCTACTTCTATCCCTTATTGCTTCCATTGGCTGAGATTAAACTGTTGAGCCAATTTTATTTGCTACCTATCAACAAATAATTTAAATCTAATCCAATCATGATTAAACTGTACAATTGGATTGTATGAACTAGTGTGGCATTTAAACAATCTACACACAATTTTTATTTGCAAAAATAAAATTGACTAAGAGTAGTGGCATTTGGATTTGCAACACTTTCAGAATTTATTAATTTTCTTCTTTTCTTTCTAATCTAACATTTTGTTTTTTATGCCTTCCTTTTTTAGGGCATTTATTCTAACATTTTATTTTATATGGACATATTCATCAAAATATCCCTAACATTTTTTGTCTCTTTATTATTTTTTTCCATATCCTAACTTAACATGTTCTCAAAATATATTTTTTAAATGCTAACTTACCAAAACCAAAAATTGATACAACACCTCCCACAACCTAAAAGGATGACACCACAACAATTGGAGAAAAAAGGAACAAAATGGATTTGTTACAATTGTGATAGCAACTATAATAAAGGTCATAAGTGTACTGAGAAGAAATTATTTTACATAGATTGGGAAGAGGAGGAAGAAAAGGAACAAAAAGCATTAAAAGAAGAAGATTTACATCAGGAACCAAACCCAAGGGTTGAAAAAGAAGAAATCAAATCTGACCATATCTTATAATTCTTTAGTAGAAATTACCACCCCTAAAACTCTCAATATAGAAGGATATATCAAGAAGAAATTGGTAATAGTGTTGAATGATTTAGGGAATACCCATAATTTTATTCATTGTAAGATAGCCAAGGATTTAAATTGCTTTCTATATCCCACACCAGAGTGTCAAGTGATGGTTGTAGATGGAGGAACTATAAATTTCTTAGGGAAGTGCCATAATATCAATCTAACCATGGGGGAATACGTATTGAATAGTTTAATGCTTGCCATTCCAAAGGGTGGTACTGGTGTGGTATTAAATGGCCAATGGTTACAATCTTTGGGGACAATATATTTTAATTTTCAAGAACTTATCTTGAATGTTTTATAGGATGGAAAGGGCATTTAATTAAGGGGTATCACATGGAAACCCGAGAAGATAATCAAATCTAATGGCAAGACAAATATTTTGAATAAGGAACAACGAGAATTAATTGCACAACTATGCTCAATAGATGTTCAAATATCTAAGTCATCCATTTCTCTAGATCTCCAAAGTATCCTTGATAATAATTCCAATGTATTTTGGAGTCCCAAAGGTCTCCCACCTATTCGTGATCATGATCATGCTATTCACTTTATTCCTATAAGTGTTCCTCCAAAAGAGTGAAATTGAACATATGGTTGTAGAAATGCTAGAGGCTAGTATAATTCAACCTAGCCAAAGGTATTTCTCTTCTCCATTAGTATTAATGCATAGGAAAGATGGATCATGGCATACGTTTCCAGATTATAGAGATCTCAACAAGATCACTATTAAAGATAATTTTTCTATTCTTGTCATTGATGACTTGTTGGGTGAACTACATGGAGAAATTTACTTCACCACACTGGATCTTTGTTTAGGATATCATCAAATCTGAATGATGGGAAAAACATTCTAAAAATATAATTCAAAACTCATGAAGGTCATTAGAATTTTGGGTCATGCCTTTTGGCCTTACTAATACACCTTCCACATTTCAAGGTTTGATGAATTCAACTTTCAAACCATTCTTTATAAAATTTGTGTTAGCACTTTTTGATGATATGATAATATACAACAAGTCTGGAAAGATCATGTTCAACATGTCGACAAGGTGCTCAAACTATCGGAGAAGAAATAATTATTTGCAAAACCCTCCAAATGTTGCTTTGGGATACAAGAAGTGGAATATTTGGGTCATATTGTATTTGATGATGGTGTTAAGGTAGACCCTAACAAAATTAAATCCATTAAGGAATGGAAAATTCCCACAACCTTAAGGTATATTTGAGGATTTCTTGGGTTGACAGGGTATTATCGCAAGTTGGTTAAGAATTATGGGAAAATAGCAATGCCTTTAACAACATTACTAATGGAAAATGATTTTTTTTGGACTCCAGAATCAAATCAGGCATTTTAACATTTTAAAGAGGAAATGTACCCAACCCCGGTCTTAGCTACACAAAACTTCACAAAAACCTTTATTGTAGAATGCGATTCCTCAGGATATGACATTGGTGTTGTTTTAATGCAAGAAGAAAGAGCCATTTATTTTGAAAGTCATCCAATAAAGGGAAATCATTTACACAAATATATTTATGAGATGGAAATGTTGGAAATACTACATTCCCTGAAGCAATGTAGTCCTTACGTAATAGGAAGACACTTCAAGTAAAAACATATAATGATAGTCTTACATACTTCTTGGAAAAAAATATTATCTTTAGAAGAGCAACAAAAATGGGTCACAAAGATGTTGGGTTATGACTTTGAAATCATCTACAAAAATGGAAGATATATGTTGTTGCAGATGCATTATCAAGAAGGGATGAGGATGTGGAGGAATTGCTATGTGCCATTTCTATTATCCAACCCGTTAAGATAACTGAAGCAAGGGATGAATAGAAGAATGCCGAAGAAGTGTGGAGAATCATTCAAAAGTTACAACAAGATCCTAGTGCACCTGATACATTTATCTGGAAAAATGATTCACTATGGTACAAAGATCACTTATATCTATGTAAAAAATCCCAACTCAAACAAAATGTTCTTTAGGAATTGCACACCTATCCTATTAGATGGCACTCAGGATTTTTAAAAACTTACCACAGAGTCAAGAAGGGATTTTTTGGGGATGGCCTTAAATATGATATTTATAAGTTTGTGGAAGAATGTTTAATTTTCCAACAAAATAAAGTTGAGATAATTAAGGTTGTAGGCATTTTACAACCATTACCCATTCCAAGTCAGCATTGGGAGGAGGTCTCAATGGATTTTATCACAGGTCTACCCAGGTTTAAAGGAAAGAGTGTAATCAAGGTGGTAATTGATAGACATACCAAGTATGCACACTTTTGTGCACTATGTCATCCTTTCAAAGCTAGTTTAATCATTAATGATGATGATGATAGTAGTTAACGTCCACTGAGACCAAATTGGTCTATCGGACCTACAATTTTCTTAATTTTTACTTGTCTGGCTCCTCGTCTTTCTTGGCGAGATTGGTGTTGTAGCTTTCTTTCTTTTCTCTACAGTCTTCCAACTTCCTTTATCTTGCATCTCCTTCATCTCTTCTGGTTCTTGGGACATTAGTGTCTTAGCTTCGCGATCTATAGTCGGAGAAGTTTGGTTTAGGAGATCTTCTTTGCTGTTAAATGAAGATTTATTTTCTGCTGTATTCAAATCCTCGTAACTGTTGATTTGTTGGGGCGAGCTTTCTCCTTGCTTGCTTTGAGAGTTGTTTCCTTCTTCCTTGATTTCTTGTGACTCGGAGTTTTCTCTAGAATATTCTTCTTTGATGACAGTGTAGTGTTCTTTATGTGCTCCTTCCCACCATGTAGATCTGTGGTGGTTTTTTCTAGCAAAATTTTTCTCAGAGGCTTTTGGGCAATTTTTGGCTAGATGCCTTGTCTCAAAGCACGATCGACATCTGAAGAGGACACTTTCATAATCAAGCTTCTGGTTCCACACATAGTCTTTACTTGTTAGGTTTATTTCAGCCGGGAATCCGGCGCTGAAATCCATTTCCACACAGATGCGTGCATAGGTGGTTCTGGCATATTCCTCTGTTTCTGGGCACCT